>JBBKCR010000101.1:30413165-30429657 GCA_037577295.1 Ladigesia roloffi
GTGAACAGTTCACTTTGAGCATGTGTGAACTGAACTTTGAACTAGTTCATGAAAAGTGTGAACTTGCACAACACTGTTGGTGGAAATATCACAGGATATCTTTTTGCTACATATGCCTGAGGTGTGTTATTATTGTAGAGGAACATTAGCACATTGAGGCTAACAGGGCAGATGCTGTTCTCTGTCAGGTGAGATCAGAAGTTCCACTATTTAGTGCTAAAATTGTGTGACTGAAAATGTCCACAATCTGGATTCTATTCGCTGTGTCAGTGTATTTATATCTGCCCTACACTACAGACTAGTTAGTGAAAGCCGCACTAAGTTTAAGCTTCCTTTGTAGACCCCACAAACGAAAGCATGGACATCTTTATACTGGAACAAAAGTTCAGAACAACAAGATCTTCATTTCAATGAATATCAGTGCCTGGTAAACTCCTGAAAACACACATACAACAAAACACCTGAAACATAACACCCCAAGGAATCTCATTTTGGAATCATTTTTTAATGAAATGCAACACAAATGCAATAAAATTAAGATAAATAACTTGTCTAAACAATGCAAATATCTTAGAGTTATATTCCCCACAATGTCAAAAAAGTACATTAACCACCCCCCCCAAAAAAAATTCCCAGTGGGTCTCATAGTCAGGATGGATGATGATTCCACTTTTTTTTTTTCTGAGGCTTGAGCAACCTTCTGGCACACGGCTGTTGCCAGCGTCACAATATTCAGCATTGAATCCAGTGTTTATGAAAATAACATCTTTTTCTCATTTTTTATAGACCCAAAAAAGTGACTTGCATGGATTTTCACATCTGATTTTTTTTAAAGCTTTTGCTTCTGCAGTGTAACAGCGACAAAGTCGTTTAAAAAGTTAGTCATTCTTAAGAACCGAAAGGCATTTTTGTCCTTTTTCCACAAATCTACACTGAACAGTCTTTACAGGCTTGCATATCAAACGAACAGACAAACAACAAAAAGAAAGTACGAGAAAGACAATGGAGAAATGAAATAATTTTTGGCAAAGCAGGAATAAAAGTGACGAGAGGCAACATTGAGATTTTAAACCACCCTCTTACGCAGGTTCTGATTGTCCTTCATGATCACGTGACACGGGCCTTCGGAAGCCTTTCAAGTGCCTTTTCATGTGCTGCATCATCCAACTTCACCGCGGCACAGCTGAACGCTGAAACCCCCTGGCAGCAACCTTACAAACACATTGCAGAAACATAGCTAAAACACAAAGCTGCTTCAGCTATATAAAAGCAAATGAATCGGTGCACCATAATGAGTACGGACATTGTCGATTATCTGAAATACATCAGCCAATAAAATTGCAGGGCTCCCATGCCTTATAAACTATTTACAGAGACTTCATTCATTTATTGCAATCTGTAACATAAGAGGTGCTTTGGTTTGTATTTGGGAGGCCAGATTTCTACCTATACTCTATTGATCTGGCAATACAGTGACCTATTGACATTCTTGTGTGTCCTGACTACCGTAAGAGCTCTTGCCGCCTTTGTTCTGCTCATAACAAAACACAGAGGACAATGTAAGACACAAATGAAATCTGAGACAAGGCTAAACGTAAAGGTAAAAGAAGTGAGAAAAAAAAGAACAAAATGATCAAGCTAGTGGGCACAGAAAGCCTATTCCCCCGTTAGTTAACCAAAAGCTGTGTGGACTGACCAGTCCAACCTTTGCAGTATAGCTCCTCAAGACCCCGTTCCCAAAGAACTGGTCATGTACAGTGCAGGGATGGCGTCTCTTCAATCACACATCCTCTCAAAACAAAACTCCCAATCAAACAGTTCTCTCATTAAAAAAATAACACAATCAAGAGCAACAAAGAGGAATAGAGTTCTCTCTTCATTTATATTATATTTACAGTTTATACCTTTTTATATTTATATATATTTATATATTTATATATATTTATATATTTACACACATCAAATAAACCATTGTACAACTATACACCTGAATAAGAAGATACAGTAAGCAAGAGGTACTGAAGTGTATGGCTTGATTAAAAAAAAAAAAAAAAACCTTTTCTGTTTCACAAAAAACAAAGAAAATCTAATTTTAACTTAAAGTTATTTTGATGTTTAGATATCTGGGCATTATAAAATCCCTGGAAAAAAATCCCTGGATGCCCAGAAGATGTCACTGGATTGGGCTGTACACCTAGGACAGTGGCAGTCTTGACTAAAAGTGCCATGAAGGGCTTTGAGTCATTAAGGTGACAACCAGCTCCATCTCTCTGTGGCTGAACTCTGTACACACCCACCCACCCACACACACACACACACACGCACACACGCACACACGCACACACTCTCACACACACTCTCACACAGATTCACCATGCCAGAGTTTTGGTCCAGTTGAGAACAGTCCTCATGAAGTAAAATTGATTATGATGACCAGTGTAAGTTGAACACAGCTCTGTTCAGGGTTTCCAGAAAAGTATATCTGTGATTCACATCTGCCTCAAGATGTTCAGTATAAGTATCCCGCTTAGAATACGTCCAGTGCCTCATTTTCGCTGAGAACTAAAATATCATTCCTTGGCTGTTGAGTCTGAGGGGTTTCAACCCAAATTGTCACCCCTTAAAGACCCATTACTACACAAAGTTCTGACTACAAAAGCCAAAATAAGTGAGGTGCTGCCTCAAAGACAAGTGACAGCAGCTCTAGCACCCATTCCATGGAGTGCTAGTTTAGTGTCCAACTGTGGGTCTTGATCTGAAGCCATTCCTTGCTCTGTAAAAATCGATTGTCAGCCCTTTCAGGATCCTCCTTCAAGGAGCAGGATTTCTCAGTAGTACATCCATATGACAGAATGCTAGCAGATGATTGATACTCCTTCAGCTGTGACCAACTGGCCACTAGTGGGGTCATAGGTTCCAGCCAGGTAGTATAAGTCCTGGCTGTTGTTGCTGGATTTCCTCATGTGGCTGAGGTGCTCGTATTCAGCACGACTAACCACCTGGCACTTATGGGAGATGGTCTGGACGTCATTTTCATCCTCATGACAAGACTGGTACAGGGCGTGCTGAGAAAGCAAAAAAGGAAGTAAGATTAAACACAAATCTGAAAAATGCAGTAGAATCTGCTTAGCAATTCCCTTGAAAGGAAAAGAAGCCATTGGTGCTTACCTTTCCATCTCGATGCCTTTTGCCAAGTTTAGTCTCTTCAGGATGGTAAAACCACTTCACCTTTACAACCATATTGCTGGCCCAGGATTCCCAAAGGCTCTCAATGCGGCCAATGTAGGGGAGGTGAGGTCGGCCAGAAGATAGAAATACAGCACAGTCACCCACTCTGATTGTGTCCTTTCCCCGCACGATGGCCTTATAGAAGAGTTTCCGGGCCTTTCCCTTTAAGCCTCGTCTCTGATTACAAATAAAGAAGAAAAGGTAAGCTCTTGTATTTCAAAGTCTACATTAAGCTGCATCAAATACATAAACAGCGCAAGATCAATGACAGGCTTACCTGAGTGGGGTTCCCGGACCACCTCCATAACTGACGTGCAGGCAAAAAGGAAGATGAAGTTGGTGACCTGTCTGAAGAAGACATTTTCTGCTTTTTGGGAAAGTCCTTGGAGGATTTGGATTGTGCTATAGACAAGGAGTTGCTGGGGACATCTTTTCTTCTTTGATGCTTGCTTGTACCATTGCTGACCAAGGCTTTTGGGCTGGATACAGGCATAGTTTTGGCACTATAAGCATGGCGTGGCAGGGCATTTGGTGGTTCCTGGTGTTGCTGCTGTTGGAGGACTGGATGACGGGAGGACAGGCAACCCTGTAGGAGAAGTTGAGATGCCTCTTCTTCATCTGAGCTGTAGGAGGAGTCATTGTCAGAGGAGCAGACACTAGAACTGGACAGAGAGCCTGAACTTGATGAACTAGAGGAACCTGAGGACGAGGAAGAGACAGAAAGACGAGAGAGAAAACGTCCAGTGTTGCGCATTGCTGCTCGTCTCGCATCTTCTTCTTCATCTTCATCCATGTCTGAGTAAGAGCTGAGGCAATCACTATGGCAGTTCAAGCCATAATCTGTATACTCGCCAAGACCTAGACCCTGAGATTGCTTGCGCATGCCAGATGAACCCTTAACAAGGTGCCCACTACTCCTCTTGGTATCTTTTACTTGTAGCACTTGTTGGGAGTAGTCCATATGAGATGTGAGTTCTCCCATGCCTTTGGCCCCAGAACCCTTTTCTGTTCTCCCTGCCCTAGATTCAAATTCTGAATTCCCAAGAAGCATGAGCGCTTTTCCATTCTTTGTCTTGGGGGAGGTGACACCTTCATGGTCCAGTTTGACCAGGTACTCTCTCCTGTCTCCTATCCTTTTCCCCCGAACATTTGAGGTGCTCTTGTGATGAAGCGATATTCCAGATGATGGATGCTGGTTACCAAATGATGTGTATCCATTAGCAATGCTACTAAAGGAATCAACCTCAAAGGACGTGCTAAAGATGCCTTTAGCTGGCGTGGCAATGGTGGAGCCAAGCAGGGGGCCAAACATGTCGGTCTCCTTTTCTTTAAGAGTCCTCCTGGACAACCCATTGAAATGGAACAAATCCAAGCAAGGTCTCTTTTTGGACATGGCAATTGCTGGCCAGGTGAGAAGAGAGGAGGCACTCCCAGTTACATTCTCAGACAGACATTTCTTTGTTGGTAAACTGACAGACTTGGGTCTTCCTGTAAAGACAGCGGAAAGAAAACAGAAAAGGTATGAACAATAAGTACATTAAAGGCTTAAATCTAATAACAATATTATGACCTATTTACTTTCGTTAAATTTGTTTGACTAAAGGAACCCTTTCACATAGACACGGAACAAAAGTTTGAAATCAATATGTCTGAGAACTTCAAACGGCTGTAAATCTGATTCCCTTCCTTTGTTGTGCCTTCTCAGATAAGATCTGCTGAGTGCGAGTATTTGGACTGCCCCATTTCAGCCTTCAGTTAGTCCTCAGGCATTTCTGTGAACTGTATAGCTACACATATCATAACACAGCCCTCAGGTACCTCCATCTACGTAGTATTTGTTCCATCTGTCACACCTGGTTCCTCTTGTTAATCAAACATCAAGCGGCATCGGTTTGTAAACAGTGTTTCTGGGAAACTTTAATTAAGAAACTGTATGATAAAACTCTTAAGGAAAGATTTATGACAGTGAAGCGGAACTGGGTGAAACGGGCTTACTGATACAAATAATCAGTTACACATTGTTATTATTGTTATTAGACTGCACTGAACCTGAATAATTTTAATTTGATTATTTAGAGCCATGGAAGTCACATTTGTTTCACTCACCTGGCTTTGCCTTAATGATAGTCATGCCAGGTTCTGTGTTGCCATGCCACTCTGAAGACCCATCAGCCTGCTGTGTGCTCTTCTCGTGAGTGGAGCTTTTTCGCCTTCTGCGAGTAGGAGAGGCCAGGAGGGCTGGAGACGGTTCTGCACCTAAAGATCACAGATCAGGTGATATATTTAGAAATATAAATCAGTGTTGATTAGCACTACACTGTCTGCTTTGCCCTTGAAGAGGAGAAATCAGAATATTCTGTAAACTCACAGTATATTTGGTATCCAGGTGGAAGGAGGCGAATGTTAGGCAGAGAAATCCAACCTCGATCTCCATCATCAAACTCCACCATGACACAGCCTTCCTTCTGCTCCTCTCCAGGCCCACCTGCGTAAGACACCATCAGTGTTCAACGTTCAGTAAGCCGAGAGCAACAGAAATACTCATTTTTGACCATTTAAACCTAAGTTAAAATTAGGACCATTTTGGCCACGCATTTGAAGACACATATGAAATCAAACATATGAGATTTAAATTCACTACCAATAGTTTTAGAAGCTCACTGAGAAAAGATAAAAATGAGAAATTTACAATGGATGCCATACATGTGTCCATATGAAGAAGAACAGAGTTTTTTTGTTTTTTAGTTATTTTTGATGAAAATTATAACGGTTGGACATGCAGTATTACTTTAATTTCAACACGTAATCATCACATGCAAATGAATGTAAATGAAGTATTAACTATGGAGTGAAATATTTAACAATCAGCTTTGGTTAAATGTGTGAACTCTTTGTGTACCTCTCCGAACATAGCCAGGATACAGACATCTAGAGCGCTCACTCCAATATGCACACACTCTTGTTCCATCAGTAAGAGCCTCAACTGTGTCCAGTCGCACATCCAATACCTGACAAATGCACATAAACCATGTGTTTCAGTCAAACATGCTTTACCAAACCACACAGCATGTTCAGAACCTTATAGATGGTGACTAACATATGAATACAAGTTTTACAGTCAGTCAGATGGTGAAATGAAGTTCCAACAGAACAAAATTTGACTCTGTGGCATGGCACTGAAATTCAACCCACAAGCTAACACAGACTGGCTCACACACCCCTCTGAGCCCGCCCATGGGCAGCCCTGTCTCCTGAGAGCTTGTTTTGTGATTTTGTTCCACCGGACACTTTTTTCAGACTGAACTCGGTATCAAAAGACAGGAAATCAGCATCAATGAATGGGCGTCTGCATGGGAACAATGAAATAAAAGAGGGGGAAAAAGAGCCTAAATCGATGACTTTATTGTGAAGCTGCCAGCTTCCCTCCTACTACACAGTCTGCCCTGGCACAGACAGTGTACTGAGCGCTCTTTCAGGCCAGGCTCAAACAGGGTTGCTGTGGTGAGGCCCCTTTGACGGAGCAAGCAGGTGGGAGATTTAGTTCTTGGCCCAAATCTGCAGGTAGTGCAGTCGGAGGGGAACAGCTGATAAGAAACCTCATGGCGGCAATGGAACCAGGAGATATCAGTGAAAGAAGAAGCTAATGTGTGCTTGTGTGGTAGAGGTGAGGGGTCAGTTGGGGGGATATCGATTTTAAGGTGTTAAATCAAATTTAAATAACCCAATTAGACATCAGTACAGTCTAAGGGAGAAAATTAAATGAATGGATTATGTGTGTGTCTGTGTGTGGGTGGGGGTGATGTGGGAATGGTTTGGACAGGTAAAATTAGCTGTCATCTTCCTTTAATTACAAACTACAGGCAATAATGCTGACGCACTGTCACAGATACACACATATGCACACACACAGGCACACTAGGCTGATCAGGTTACTGGTAAGAACAATGCCAGGCTTGCAGGTAGGATGAGCTGCAGGAGAAGCTTGTTTAATGGCAAAAAAGCATTCAGCATGATAATACAGTTTGTGCTTTCTGTGTGTCATCAAAAAGTAGATCTACAGTCCTAATCAAATATTTGTAGCACTCCGAATTAACTCATTTTCTCTGAAAAAAATCAACAAAATCATTTAACATTTCTCTCTACAGAGAACTAAGCAGAATATGGCATTTTTCTGCTAATTGCCGTTTGTGGCTTGTGTCCGGAAGTGCTGTCCTTTGAAATTCTGTGCGCAATGTTGAATTTCAGGATTGTGCCTCATAATCTACTTCTGTCTTTTGTACATGTCAGTGAGCGAAGCTGGGTTTGGGGAACTGGGCTTGTGATAGGCGGTCCCTCATGTCAAATGCTCACTCAGGCAGTGAGACAGTCTCTTTTTTTTCCTCCCCATCATGAAACAGAGACGGAGAGAGATGAATGAAAGAAGCAACGCATGTAATGTATTCAAATGAATGCGTGCCAACAAAGCGCTGTTGGTTTATGGTGTATAATCAGCTCCCCTCTCCCCGTCGGCTTAGATAAACTATGCGTGTAAGTGTAACCCACAGTTCAACCCCAAATATGTTCATAAATAAATAGATAAATAAATAATAAAACGAGCTCCCCTGTAAATCCCCCTGAGGGTAGAGCAGAACTAAGGGGAAACAGTCATGTGCAGTAAGCACCTGTAACAGTATATGGAGGGATACAGTGAACTGCTGGTCCAAATTAAGAGAAAGTCTCTAACCTGGAGCAACACACTGAC
This sequence comes from Ladigesia roloffi, assembly GCA_037577295.1. Classification (NCBI taxonomy): domain Eukaryota; kingdom Metazoa; phylum Chordata; class Actinopteri; order Characiformes; family Alestidae; genus Ladigesia; species Ladigesia roloffi. Next base: position 30,421,135 of record JBBKCR010000101.1, read on the forward strand.
AGCAGTGCCAAAACAAGAACGGGGCTCTTTCAGCAAAAAGACTGGACCCACCCCCTCACCCCCCCCCCCCCCACGGAAGGAGACACACACACACACACATATACATACATACATAAACTCACACGCATGCACACATCACAACATGCTGGATCTCGACATTTATTACAACCAGATGTTGGAATGTTCCTCTACTGACGAATTTGTGCTCAATGAGATAAAAAATTCACAATAAAATGCACATATGTAAAATGCACTGCACGGCTTAAGTCAGATTTGAACCCCTCATACACCAATCATGACAATTTAAACAGCTAGCAGCCAAGAAACTGCCTTTCTCTGCGCACACACATAAACAACACGTTCACATGCAGATGTTTTGCTTTAAACTGCCTTTGCAGAGCCAGGAGGAGGCATGCGTAAGGATGCCTGATGGGTCAGGCACAGCTCATGCCTGATATTAGTGTGTGTGTGAGAGGCAGTCATGTCACACAGTTCTGAACAGTGGGCCAGCAGCGGTATTAAAGGGTTTAAAAGAGTCTCACCGCTTCCTGAAGCAGCTGTTCCAGTGAGTAGATCCTTGGTCTGTTTCCTCTCTCGCCTTCAATCACAATGCTGTAGCTGTGATCCAGAGAATCAGAGGAAGGAACAGAGAGTAAGGCTCCTGTAAATTCTGCATGCTTTTAATAGCAAGATCATATTTCAGTGGCCATCATCCTATTTCCTTTGTAGCATTTTTTTTTTCCAGACAGCACTGCAAGAACATAGACTGTCTTACATGTCAGGCAGGTCCAGTGTGTGCACGCAGGCAGCGTACAGCAGCTCGTCCTCCTTTGAGATCAGCACTTTCAGACCGTCCCGCAGAGCCTCTTTAGTCAGGACACAATTAGGCAGAGCTGGACAAAGCACAGATGCATTCCCATGTGAGAGCCCTGTCCTACATAAACATATTTTAGTTCTGTCCTGCTTGCCCTGGTCTTTTATTGTTTCTTTTTTTGGTTCTAGAGGAGCATTGTTTCATTTCACTGTCTTTATTTTGTATATGACTGTCTTTATTTTGTATATTTTGTATATTTTTATATGGAAATAACTTGAGTCATATCAAATACAGTATTAACATGTGAAATCATGGTTAGAAGCTGTGTGTCTTGGTGGGTCTGAATCAATGCTACCCCCTGAGTTACACCATGTCTTGCAACTACCATGATATTTGCTTCTGGTTATCTTTTTCAGACCATATTGAAGATTTTTGTCATAGGATAAACTGCTATTGCAACAATGATTTCAGAAACGAATGACAAATCACTTAAAATAGAGACTCCTAAGCCTAGTTCTGGTACCAAAAAATAGCATAAAATTAAGGCCTACAACCAATTAACATTTCCACTCAGTGTCACAGTGTACAGTGGTCACAGTACACAGTATAGGATCACTTCCATGTTATTTGGACAGTATGTAGGTTTGTGGGCTTGCTCACCTTGCACTGTATTACTGTGTTGATGCTCTTCCTCTTCTTCCTCCTCCTCTTCTCCTTCTGAGAAGCTGCTGTCATCATCCATGCGGAATCCCTCATCTGTAGTGAAGCTTTCCAGTAACTGGCTCATGGCTCGCCCTTTGGCCTGTTAATGCAGTCAAAACCAGATAGTGAGACCCAAAGCATAACCCCCCCACTCGCATATACGCATAAACACATACCCATATTTCCATTAGCACATGTTTAGACTAATATTCTTATCATTCAGTACTCGTCATACAGGAATTATTTATGCCCAAATATACACTTGTATTGCACCATTCCAAGCAACATTAACAGGTTTACTCTGCCCTTCTGGTTCACAGCATTGCTCAAAAGCACATTATATCTTTTAGTGATAGAGGTTTCGCCACTGCAGGAGATAGTTTCTATTTTACTACAGCATCACTATGGCAAGGCATATGTGATGAATGATGTGTGCATAAGCTTATGGCTTTGTTCCTTATCCGTTTCCTTGTGCGGAACAGAAATTCCCCTCTACACACACTCTGATTGGACTAGCAAAGTCCTCTTGCGACACCTTGATGATGACCTCAGAGAGGCCGAGGGTGACAGCCTTGACGCCTCCAGGGTAAATCTTTTCAAAACTATTGACTGTTTTATTTAGACAATGCATGATTCAGCCTGTGAATTAGCAGGCGGATCCCATCTTATCTTTATTGTGGGCAGATTTATGAGAGGCCATGATGGTTCGAAACACGCGAGGTTGCATAATCCCTCTCAGCACAATGAGTTTTTTATGGCTACCATGCGGGCGAATGGTTGAGATATAAGCCGTCATGGTAGCAGGATAACGATGTTCGCTGTGTGGAGCTACTGCAGTAGTTCAGCTCTTCTTAGGTCCTAACCTTGAAATACAAATCTATTCATACTGTTGCTGTCGGAAGAAAATTTTGTGTCTTCAACAAAGTAACTGGACAGGACAAGTAAAGAAATAAGTATTAACTTTAACTGAAAGTTTCAGTTTTGTAATATAGCTGCTATTTCTAAATTAGGCAACAAATAAATGAGATAATTCTCCTAGCGACCGTTTAATGGTCAGCATTTCTTACCTGTTGGTTTTTGATCTTTTGGTTCCAGATCATGTTATCACTTTGAGCTGACACCGTTTCAAGCCAGCAGTTTCTCCTCTGAAATAATTACAAGAAATGCATGAATACTGGTGAAGCATAAAAAAAATGTAGCTTAATGGAATTTTTAAAATCAACAATTCTCAGTCCTGCTTGTGGAGGCCCAAAGCCCTGCATAGTTTAGTGATCTCCCTGATCCACCTGATGCAACTAATGATCTAATTTACAAGCCTTTACTGAGCAGACATTGGTTTGTTCAGCAAATCACAAAAACGTGCGGGACTGTTGACCTTCAGGACCAGGACCAAGACCAGTAAACATCTATTCAAGTAACTGCCCAGGTTGATTCGACCTGCCATGAATGCACAAATAAATAAATAAATATTTGAAGAACGCATTCGACTGACCTTTCCCAGGACCGTGGAACCCTTCCTAGTAGTCCTCTCCAGTTGATTAGGCATGGATGTGAGCACACTATTAGGATTAATACTGTTCTCTTGTGAACTTTCTCTCCAGCTGAGCCCACTTGATCTCTTCTCTGACTGTAAATGATTCCTATCTGCACTGACCAGTTTTGGCCTATAGGGGGCCTTCCTCCTGTCCTTCACTTCCCCCTTGGCAGGTGTCATGTTCACTGACCCTTTAAGCAAAAAGAGGGTGAAAGGTAGATTAGTTATATTCTGGCGTTTGCGTTTAATTTTGACTTCGTCTGAATGTATGCAACACTTACCGAGTCTTTGTTTCTCCTTCTTGCTCTTGACGATCTGACCAGCTTCCAGCTCGGCTGTAGAGGAGGAGGAGGGCCAGCCAGGTCTGGACAGATGCTCTTTAGAAGATAGATTCCTCATGTCCTCTGGCACTTCTTCGCTGTCATAGACGCCATCATCTTCCTCCTCTGCAAGATGAAGGATCAATTTAATGGATTGACATGTCGACTAGGCTCCAATACTCAGAGGGCTTCGGAGGCAATTACTGTGAAAGCACCGTGATGACTCTTCTCACTGTATAATTTGTTCGATACTTAGCAAAGTTCACATTATGCGAGCCAAATGTGGCTATACTTGTCAGTGTTCACAGGAACTGTGACAGTCACTGAGGCTAAGTCACTGACAGGTTTGACCACTAGGCCCTTCCTGACCACGCACAACTAGTTACTCAATCTCTGGCCTGAGACCACAAACACACACCCCACTCACACAAACACACACACACTCATGCTCCGGAGTCACAGATCTCTGTTGGCAGTAGCCCACTGTGGACAACGTGTCTCACATAGAGCAGAGATGGCACAGTAGCAACAGTGTCGAGTGTCAACACAGTGCCGACACACTTGTCACTTACAGGGCACTCGTCAACACTCTTGCATGCCTGTGAAATGTGAAAAGGATAACTTTCAGGGTAATTAACAGAGCGCCAACAACAAGACTCAGCTGAACCGCAGGCTTAGCTCACATTAACATTCATTACTGCTCTGGCTTTTGGCTCACTTTGTTCACTTATCGACTATTATTCTTAAAAGTGCTGATTAAAACATGTGAGAAGAACAGGTTAGTGGTTTTGATGTGTCTCCTTTTTTCCCTCACTGGGTGTGACATTCTAAAACTAGTGCAATGGCAGTTCATATTGCAGCTCAGGTTTTGGGGAGACATGCCTGAGGAGAAGTCGTTAATATTTTTAACGGCGTGACAGATGAGCATGGTCGGGGGTGTGCTAGTCGACATGGTGGTATACATCTCATTCCCTCCGCGGATAGGCCATAACTCACCCGGCTCGGACACCTCGCTGTCCAAGGGAGAGATGTCCTTTGCTGTCGTCTCCTGCTTGCTGCTGGTCAAGGCCGCATTGGGGAGTAGGTGTGAGCCTCGAGCTTCCAGGTGAGACATGGCCAGACCCAAGCTGCCCTTTGCCTTCCGTCCTCTTCGCATCATTATCTGGTGACCATCTAGACCCTGGCCGGCTCCTGTCTCAGTATTCCCTGTTGAAACGGACAACGAGCGATGAGTGACTAACCAGCGACTAACCAATGTATTACTAGCAAAGAATTTCTGGGACTGCTTCAGCAGGAGAAGACAATGGAGTGATAGAACACAAAAATTTGATTGATTGCTGCAACAATTGTTTTGAAGGACGAATCATATCCATGGAAAATTTATGCAGCGAGGCCCATTCTTTTCCCTTGAAATAATTAAAAGGATGACAATATGATAATTGCTTTCCAAACCCTTTATTACTTTGTCATGCTCATGTAACGTTCCAGCATTTGTTTATAGTCTTGTTTTCATCTCCAACTGTTCAGAGGTGCCATTGACGGCGACTTGGGCGGCAGTGTTCTATGAAAATACCTGCGTCACTGTGGCTTCCAATCTTGTTGCTATGAATGTTCTCCACAGAAGAGCCAGAAGCAGACTTTTCTCTTTGACAAAGCATGCTCTCCACTCTGGAACCCCGCTTGGCTTTGGCCTTCTGCTTAAGCTGGGCCATCTTGGAGCTCAGCAGTCTTGGCCTGCCTCTCTGCCTACAGGGAGCCTTCAAATTGAAAACAAGAAAAAAAGGGTAGGACAAAGGTAGAAGAATTAAGTGAAGTCAAAAGACATAGGAGACTTTTATGAGCCTCTCCTGTCTATCTGTTTATCTACACATATATCCATCAATTTGTGTATCTATCTATTTATCTATATATACACAGACTGTAGTAGAAGAGTAGTTGACCAGTGGGCAATGTCTCCTCACCTGTGTGGCACTGATGTGGTGGTAGGTGCTACTGGCCATCTTCCTTCTCTTCCTGTTTTTGTCCCCACCTCCAGCTAGTTCCTCATCCGCAGCCAGTAGGCCCGGACCTGCTCCTGTTGACCTGTCCATCACAACAGAGAGAATTCATGAGCGGAGTGGGGAGCAAGGGATAAAAAAGGAAAGATCAGAGAGGAGCAGAGGGCTTGCCTTCCCTCTTCGTGGCTTTCTAATAACCCTCTTTTCAGCCTTTGATGAATGGAGAGGCAGGGGCCCCTTTCCCTGCCGCATGCTTGAAAAATTGGGATCTGACAGCAAACCGAGAAATATCTGAGTGAAGTGCTGGTTAAGCAACCTCCCACTCATAATTTTGTTTGTTCTTTTTTCCCTCTTGTTTCTCCCTCTGCCTGTTTTTGCACTCCTTTTTCATTTGGCACCAGTGGTTTTAGGGCAGTGGATTCCGGCATTACATTAATATAAGCCCCTCGCTCTCTCATTACCATATCAATGCATCTCTCCCCATACAAAGGGGCACAATTCAGTGGCCTTCGGGAGGGCTACTGAGAGTGAGCGAGTGAGTGAGCGAGTGTGTGTGTATGTCTGCCAGCCATCTAGCAGACCTATTAAATTGAAATTGGGTTGAGCTTACACACACTCCATGCGGCCCATGGCTGGGCTCTAGTTTTGCTGAGCGCGAGTGTCAGCATCCCCCCCCCCACCTCCAGAAGCTGCAGAAAGCCACTTCAAAGCCGCCACAGGCTTGCCTTAGTCACAGCTCAGAGGGGCGGGGCTGCTGTCAGCCGCTCTGTCAGTCACGTTGGAATGATTGGCAGGCTGATGTCAGAGGCTATAGTGGCGTGTGGTTGGTGAATGCCATGCCCCCATGTCCTAGCGACTATTGGCACACTGACAAAACAGACAAACCGCAGCGGTGCCCCATGCAAAGGGTCTGTCTGTTTTCTACACGCTCAACATGGAATGTGCCCTACTGTTGAACATTCAGCAGCTTGACTGAGATTTTGGACAATTTTTGCTTTCACGTGCAGTTCCCCTGAAAACATGAATATATCAGCATCAAAACATTACAAGCATGGATTTCTGATTTTGAGCTTTCATGATGATACCTGCCCCTTTGCAAACATGGGGCAAGTGGTGTCTATTGTGTGCTTTATTGATGATTAATTATTCATTTATATACAATGGCTCTTCATAAACAGATTGCATCAATGAGGCAAAACATGACAACCACCTGCCAAATATTGTGAAGGTCACCCTTGTGCTGCCAAAACATCTCTGACCTTTGAAGGGTGTGGACTCCACCAGACCTCTGAAGGTGCTGTGGTATACCATACCATTAGGAGCAGAACTTTTAAGTAATGATGTAATTTGAGAGATGGGGCCTCAGTGGATCAGACTGGCGTTTCCTGGACTTCCTACAGATTCTCAATTGAACTGAAACTTTTGGAGGTCATGTCATCCCCTTAAACTCCTTGTCATGTTGCTCAGATCATGCCAGAACAATGCTTGCAGTGGGGCAGGGTACCTTATCCTGCTGAAAGAGGCCACTGTCATTAGGAAATATTAATGATGGGGCATACTTGGTCTGCAACAATGTTTAGGTAAGTGGTATGTGTGAAAGTGACATCTACATGAATGATAGAACCTGAGGTTTCCCAACAGGACACTGCACAGAGCATCACACTCCCTCCACCACCAACTTCTGATGCTCACATGTTCATTGTAGATATTTTCAGTAGTTGTCAGGGACCAGCATGGGCACTCTGACTACTCGGACCAACTATACACCCCCCAACCCAGCAATCTTTGATGCGCTGTGTGTGCTGACACCTTTCTATCATTGCCAACATTTACTTCTTCAGCAATCTGCGCTACAGTAGCTCTTCGATGGTAGTAGACCTGACAGGCTAGCCTTCACTCCTCACATGCATCAACAAGCCTTGGGCACTTATGACCCTTTCATTGATTCACTGGTTGTTCTTTCCTGTACTACTTTCAGTGGATACTAACCATTGCACTTCCACTGCATGCTTTCAATAGAATTGCCAAAAGGCTTATACAATCTGAAGTGAAACTATCATTTACATTGACACTGCAGTCATTTTGCAATAATATTACTGGCATTTCCAAGGTTTATTGATGTTTTTTTTTTTATAAGTTTAGAAAAATCCTAACTACATATGGTGTGTTTTTTATAACATGTTTCAGACTTTGTAGCTGTGGTGGTCATGCTATTATGTCCCTTTTAAACTTTGAGCACCAGAGTCTTTGCATTAACCTGCACAATCACAACGAAACATGGCAACAGAAAAAGACTTTGTGCATAAAGAGGTACGGACAGAGACGGACAGAGATACACTCGCACACACACGTACACCCAAGAAGAGGATAGCGTCAGCTGTGTTGCGCTTTGCTCTTCCGCTCAGCTGTCTTAGTGCTGGCTGGCTGCCTTTTACTCTGGCCAGTGCTGTCAGAAGGCATCAGTGTCCTTGTGTACCCAGAAACCCCCTTGCCCCCCAGCCACACTACAAAGAACCTCCGCCAGGCCCCCAGAAAGGAGGGGTGATGGGATGGGGAGGTTGCCTGCAGAGAGAGCCAGGAGATTCATGGCCAGGACAGATGGGTGGAGGGAAAACGAGGGGAGGTAGAGCATGGAAAGTGGTCCAAAAATCTCAGTGGGGTAGCTTTCTTTAGCCCACAAGAAACTTATTTCTGTAAAATGTAACCAGAGCACATGTCCACAGTCGCTGATAATTCAATTGAGAAAATAAGCAAAAATGAGAGATGACACTATTTGTGCAGAAACAGCACTTCTTAATTCAGCACGACTGAAAAAAGATGACCAAATAAAGAGAGAGTTCACTTACAATTCTTTCCATTACTCATATGAATGTGAAAACACACACGCACAGATACGCGCACACACACGGCAACCTGCTTCATCACTTGCCTGACAGATACCTAACATGGCCCTTCCCCCACACCATGCTAAAGGAGGAAGGCAGAAATATGGGAGAAAGAAAAACGCGGATAAAAGAGATGTGAGAGAAAGAGATTTAGCATACAACTAGAATGGAAACGAGGAAAGAGTAAGTGAAATAGAAGGAGATGGTATGGAGAGATAATGAGAGAGGGAGAGAGAGAGAGAGAGAGAGAGAGAGAGAAAGAGAGAGAGAG
>JBBKCR010000101.1:30436464-30451169 GCA_037577295.1 Ladigesia roloffi
AGAGAGAGAAAGAAAGAAAGAGAGAGAGAGAGAGAGAGAGAGAGAGAGAGAGAGAGAGAGAGAGAGAGAGAGAGAGAATGAAGAAAAGGGGAATTTCTCTACATTTATCTCTGTCATTAGGGCAGGCCACACGCTCACAGCCTCCTCTCAGCAAATGAGCCTTGAATATTCATGACAGCCCAGGCTGGCCTGGGGACACCGAGGAGACTGTGGATGTATTTTGTGTGCGTGCGCATATGTGTGTATGTGTGTCTGTGTGTCTGTGCCTGTGCATGTGTGTATGTGTGTGTGTTCGAGAGAAAGAGAGAGAGGAAGGGGGGAGCTTGTAGTGTTACAGTGACACAGAGTAAAACAGAATTGCAGCCTGCTCTCCAAGCAGTTCAGTGAGAAAGAGAGGAAGGGAGGAAGAGAGAAAGGAAAGAGTGGGGGAGGTAGCAGAGAGAGGGAGGAAAGGGAAAGGGGAGGAGGAAGCCAGAGGGTGGTGGGAGGGAGGCAATAAGAGGTAAAGTGTTTATTGAGCCATCTATTTATTCTCAAACATGCCCTCATTACTGACATGGAAAGAATCCAATTTCCTCTACAGAGGGGAAGAAACAGGGAAATACAGAGTGCACAGGCAGGCTGGTGGGTGCTGGTACAGGAGAAAAGCCATACAAGAGAATGGCAAAAAAATGAGTGAAAGAAGTTTTTTGGCTCAGCAGGACAGGTAGAGAAGTGTTAAGTGGTGAAGACCGTATGAACAGATCCTTCTAAACATGGGAAGAGGAAAAAGAGTGGAAAATGAAAGTAAACAAGCAAGAAAGGAAGGAAGAAAGAAACAAAGAAAGAAACCTCAATGTTGAATTTCTCAATACTGTGGGGGGTTCTTTGGTTTCCCGGGGGTCTCAGGTATCCCATCTTTCTGACATCACCATGCCAGTTATAGCCCTGTGGTGGTCAGGCTGAAATCAATCTACAGCTCTCTTTAACGAGACCAGTGGGACCCTCCATGCCAGCCACGGCTCATGCAACCTCGCGGAACAAAGGGGATACAGGAAGAGTGGAGGACGAGAAGATACATGGAGAGCTGAGAGTCCAGAGAAGAGGATAGTCCCACTGGACACAGTCTTACAGCAACAACTCAGCCTGCTTGATATTTGGAAAACTGGTTCAGTATATAAAGAATTGACCAGTATCCTTTCGGGCATTGTTTAAAATGTTGGTTTAACTTTTATAAGTCCTCTACAGTTTACAATGCACATATCTCAATAGTGTTTTGAAATCCGGGTGATTTTGTGACATTGCACTAAGAAGTGTTTTATAGTTGGTGATCTTCCCAACCGCACACAGCACTGACCAACCAGCTGTAAGTTTTGTTTTGTGAAGAATAAAAACAGTTTAAAGGTTAAAATAATGGAGTAAAATGACACAAATGTGTTTTAAATTGACCATTAGATACATTGTGCTTCTAATTGTGTGTACAAAATATTACTGTTAGTTATAGAATTAAAAAACACTTAACTCTTACTAAACACTTTATGTAGCAAGAGATAATTACAGTGTACAAATGTTACCGGAGCAATACAATCGTATTGTACAAGCTATTTTAGATACATTAACAAAAAAGCAAAATATTATAGCACTCACGGGTAAATGTTACTCACTATAAAACCATGGGCCAGTGTGTGTGTGTGTGTGTGTGTGTGTGTGGCCAGGATCCGACAGTGGAATACAGGGCGCTGTGTGTATTTTTGCCTCCAGTTTTATAATAATCCAGTGGCAGCCTTTATTAATGACATCTGCCCTACCGCAACAGGCTTCATTACTCTGCTTTTATTAATCTCTGCACTAAGGCTTGCTCAGAAAAAAAATACACAGCAGAGTACATGGCTTTTTTAATAGTGGGCCAGAAAATACAAGTGCTCACACACAGAAGAACCAACCATAAATGCTGCTGAGCCTTAATGCAGAAAGCGTTCTTTTTTTTCTGCGGGGCCTTTTGGGATTCCTTAGCTGCTAGAGGATGTTAGCGTAAATAAAAACATCCTTTGGCAGGGAGGTGCAAAATGCTCCATGGAAAAAACAGCAAGGCTTTAAAGCAGCTCTCACAACAATGGGGGCTAATTAGCCAACAAAAGCAGTGCAGTCCTGAGAGGGAAAAGATCAGCTGTTTTTACCATTTCATCAACTTTTCACAGAGGGATGCGGGGAGCTGTGGGAAAGCTGGGGCCTTTTTCCATCTAAAATGAGGCTTATAAAAGTGATCAAACAGGTTGAGGGGCATAGGCAGGGGAGCGCTCCCTCAGGATGACTCAGTGGACACGGTCCAATCCAGAATACCCGGGGGAGCCAGCTATCATTATAGCTGCCTTTTAAGATGGGCTCAAGCCCTTTTAAAAACAGCTCCCCCTCCTTTCACTCTGTCTTAGTTTCTCCCATAGGATGCACTGGACCCCAAAAGGCTGTGGAGCATTTGATCTTTGGGCAGGAAAAGGCAAGAAAGCATTCTAAGTGCGAGTGAGTGCTAGATAGCGGATATGGATGTGTATACGTGTGACGGTGTATATGGATTTTGTGAGTGTGTGTTGGAAAGAAAGCCAGATGGTCATTTGGGAACAGGTCATTGTAGATATGTGTATGCATGTGTATGAGAGAGTGTGTGTGTGGGTGTGTTTGTGTGTGTGTGTCTGTCTGTCTTCTGGTTGGAGGTATGGGGGGAGCTTTGTTATCTTTCTCTTCCACAAAGGACAGAGAGCTGGCTGGGCTGAAAAGCCCTTTTTTGCCCCTCTTTATGTGAGCAGAAGCAAAACAAAATGAAAGACACAGCCTTAGCCGTCCCCTGCTGCCTATATCACAGCGCTACAAGAATGTGCATGCAAAACACTGATGAGAAATTAAATCATGTTTATGATTGAGTGTGTGAGGCTGTGTTTGCCATTCTGATAAGAAATAGGCTCTGTGCTATACCTGGCTTCTAAAATCAATTCTGGACAGGTCTAACCGGAAAGAATAAACAACAAGACCGCTTGAGGCATTACAGTAAAATGCATCTTGCCTGATGCCTATGTGTTTGTGAATGCACGGTGTATTGGGAATGTATGCATTTAATCTATGCATGGCACTCCAGTGAAGGGGAAATGCATGTTTGTTTAAGCACCTTCGCTTTCTTTGCTGCTGCTCCTCTCTTGCTGTCGTCTCTCCAGGTCAGCAAGTTCACTCAGAAGCTCCATGCCTTGATGAAGAGGCACTACCGGGACTGGAACTGACACGGAGGAAGCCATATGAGCATCTCGCGTGGCACAAAGGGCTGCGGCAATCAAAAGCTCCAGGCTCCATATGCACGAGCCTGGATACTGGTTACCCAGAGACGAAGGCTCAGGTAGGGGTGAAGAAGGTGTTGACGTCTGGGTGATTTCCTGGAGATCTGCTGGATGAGTAGGTGAGACCCAACCTTTATCAGGAGTCCTGTCTTGATCATTCTCAGGAGGATCAATGGACTGGACATCATGGGAGGTGATAGTAGCATCCTGAGGAGGAGATACAATCCCTTCCTCTTTCAGTTTGACATCCACAGCTGGAACATTGGCCTCCCTGACACAGTCCCGGGAGAATATACTGACTGTGTCTTTTTGTGGTTCATCCAGCGGAGAGTTTGAAACTGGACAAGGAGAGACAGGGGTATGGGTAACTTCCTTATGCTCCTCGTCTGTCTCTTCCACTACCTCTGTCACCATTTTCCCCCTCTGGACTTTCTCCCTCTGTGCCTCCACCTGGGCAGCCATAGTAGAAGACTGGACCTCCTGGCACACAGGCTCTGTTCCCATTTTGGTAATTGGGAGGGATTGAGGTGCAGGCTCTGCAGGCTCTGCTTGCTCTGCTTCCAGGTTAGCATGTTCGGTTAAGTGGACCTCCTGAGGAGAAGGACCAGCCTTGTAACCAATGGCAATGGCGGGGTAGGTATAACCTGGTGGAAGATCTAAAAACAAACAAACAAAACAATGTATTAGTTGATTAGAACTTCCATGCAAATCACAGCTTGCATATTCACTGTTCTTTTTAAGATGACAGTTAAATTATGCTTAAATCTTGTCAGTTTCTTCTTATTACATTTAAACCCTTTTCATTAAAATCTAAAATCCACTCCAAACTCCAAACAGAAGCACCGTTAATTGAGAGCATGTACAAGCCATGCATTATTTTTCATTTGTTACAGACACCAAGGTGTGACCTTGCCAGTTAAAGGGGCATGGCTCCTGCTGCTGAAGTGTGGAGTAGTGTGATGTATATGAAGTATACTCCATCTCCAGTGACAGTGTGTACCATTCAGACTCTGCGTCGCATTTATCTATTACCACTCACACACATAATGGAGCACGCGCCATAAAGACTATGGGGCAGGCGTGAGTGAAATTTCCATGAATACTGAATTATGTTCAAGGGGTTATGAATGCAGTGTGTGTGTGTGTGTGTGTGTGTGTGTGTATACTGTTTGGGTGCGAGAGATTGCATGCAGGAGTGTTTGTGTATAATTTAGTCTCTGAGTGAGCATGTGTATTCATCACATTTGGGCTGAGAGTGAAAATGACTGTGTGAGTGGCAGTGCATGTACGTCTGTGTGTATTTGTGGATGTGTATGCACCGCACGTGTGTGTGTGTGATCTGCAGCGTTGCAGGGTATATTGATGACAGCATGGTGTCTGGATGTGATTGCAGAGCTAGCCCTGTCACCCCAGTGCAGTGTTATTGATGGTATCCATCCGCTCTCCCTGACAAAGCAGCCAGATGAATTTGTATCCTTCCGCCGGCCAAGGCTCAAGGACCCCTGAAGGATAAGAGACCCCTGTCTCCAATCTCTCCCCTGTCTGTGTGCCTCTCAAAATAACCCCCAGCCTTTTTTCCATACTCACACACACAAAAGTATCAGAAATCTCACCAAGGTTTGCGCACTGCCTTATGAACAAACAGATGATGTATTCATCAGCAGCACAAAGAAAGGAAACAAATATACACAGACTCTGCTTTTCTTTCATAAAAGAAAGCTGATTGTGGGTCATCGGTAATCAAAGGGCAGCGTGCTTCTTCAAAGGCTTTGAGTCTCTTATCTGAAGCTCAATGCATTTTTTTCCAGTCCGACTGTCCTGAGCCTCAAAGGCAGGCCAAAGCCGGCCCTCTATATAACCTATCACTCTCTCTCTTTTCCTCTCTCTCCTCTTTTCTCCAAGGGGGAGCGCTGGACCCTGGCATGGTACCCAAGCCTTAACCTTGTGAATGATAATGCAATGCTGTTTCTCCAGTGTTGTCCATCCATGGCAAGAGAAATTCCATTCCATCTAATTTGGAGCTACGTCACTCTTAATGTAGGTATTCAACACTAGGTTGAGTGAAATATGCACTCTGAAAAGCTTCTGTAAACCTTTCCTTGCCATAGAAATGAACTATGGATATGTGTTTGTCAAATTTCTTTCCAGCATTTTAAGTACAATAAAGTCCTTTTGGTTTTAAAGGTTTAATCAGTAAAGTAAGTACAGTTCTTTAGACACAAATAGACCTGCAATAAACCTGCAATAAAAAAAGCCTTCTGCAACTTCTCACCAGGCTCCAGAGACTGGGGGTAGTCCTGCGGCGGCTGGCCCTCTCCTCTCTTGTCCTGGGACTCTGCTGCTTTGGGGAGGTGGTGTGGGGTGGAGTGGGGGCTGAGGGCCGGGGAGCGGGGGGCTGCTACAGCTGGACTAGGCTCCGGGCAAGGGGTGCATGGGGTGCTCTTGGGAGGCGGCCGTGGGGCGGGTGAATGGCAGCAGGGAGAGAGGCGAGACGCGCAGCCCCCTGGAGAGGAGGAGGAGCGCGGAGGTTTACTGGACGAGGGGAAAGAGAAGGGCTTAGATGGTTTTGGGGTTCGATGCTCTGAAGAACTTTCATCCAGATCGATGGGGGGGTCCTCATGTTTCATCTGTGAACATGAATGAAAGATTCATGAAGAGTGAGGGAGGTTCATTTACAGTCATAGCACTTAGAGCTTGATATAATTGTTTGAACCAGATGAAACCTGACTATGCATGTCGGGTTGAGACATATTTCCTCAAGTATATGAACTGGTTTGAAATTTCCTCCGTGCTACACAGCATTTACAAAGCTTTATTTTTGTTCTTCTTGCCAAATTTTGAGAACTTTAAACCTTTGTGGGGTCCACAAAGGTCCATAGCACCAGCATGAACAATTTAGGCTGCATTCGTTTATGCAATGTTTTGAAAAGTTGGAATTTAACCTAAACCTTAGGTCTGATCATTTCATGGTCTCCAGTTAATGAATCTCAGGTCCAGTATGGCCCACATTTTTGTCAGGTCAGATCAGGCAGGTTAAATTTAGTCAGAATGTGCTTGTTCTACATTTTGGTTCAGGCTAAAATAAAGCACATCTGCCTGAGGAGATCCAGCACTGAATAAATCTTCATAGAATAACAGAATTTAGGACATCTCCATGTTAAACCCGGGCTGACTTTGTTCATGATGGCATGAGGCTATACTCATCAAAGGCTCAGAATCCTTCCTCATGCAAGAAAATAAGGAAATACAGCAAGGATTTCATCCAAAATTCTGCTGACCCACAGTTCTTTGGTATTCTGCATCTCATTTCTTTTCTATGCAATATTACTAACAGAAAAACCCAGATCTGCACTGGTTCAGTTTTTTTAGAATAATCCCCAGGTATATCTTCCAGTGGAACAATGCATTATTTGATAAATGCAAGCATATTACATAATCATTTAAACAAAGTGTTTGCATGAATAATTTTGGCTTTAAAACTTACAGCTTTGCAGTGAAATCTTTCACAACACTGAGCACTGTACAGTGTTGGGGGATACTGCCTTCCAGAGATTATGGACTTACAGAAGCAATTGTGCTTCAAGAGTAATTTAAATAAGTCCTAAAAAGTAAGATCAGGTAGGGATGTCTCTTACCTGCGAATGTGTGTGCCTGTGTGCTAGCTCCCTTGCCTGAGCTGCTCTGTGATGTTGCTGGTGCTGATGCTGCTGGAGAACATAAAGCTCCTGTTGCCGTAGAAACTGGCGGGAGTAGACGGAGGGATGCTGCATGTGTGAGGCTGGCCCTCGAGGCCCATACACAGAGGGCCACAGTCCCTGCTGCTCCATTACATCTACAGAGAGAAGGGGTTGGAGTGAGTACAGAAGAAAGAAGAGTATAGACTTAAGATAGAGTGGCACTTGTCATTCTGTGGAATTGTATTGATTTTATGGGGAGGAGATATTTCTCCCATTCTATTCTTCACCTATTTTTTTCTTTTCCTTTTACTATCTAACATCTATGGACAACAGGAGCATATAAAAACTGGTATGCAAAAAACGACAAAAAGCTGCAGGATGTGACAGATCATGCATGTACTCAGTTCTATTTCACACATCCTCACTCCTGACTCTTAGTTGTGGCTTACCTCGACCGATTAACTCAACACGACGGTCACCAGTAAGCTCACCAGCTACACTTGCCTGCTTCCTACTACCATACAGAGCAGTTCCAGTCAAAAAAAATCAGTTCTCCTGCCGCAAACTGTCACATGAATGTGGCTTTTTGCATGAGTCCTTCCTAACAGGCTGCTAGAGGGGAAGAGGAGGACTGAATCCCAAATGGCACATTCATTCACTTGAGCTCGGATGGTCTTAAGATTTGAAAGTCTTTAGGGCGAGATAAAGGGCAATGCACTTTAAAAACAGAGCAGATATCCCAAGATATTAAGGCACTGAACAATGTTCGGACCCCATGCAGCCTAGAATATTTGCCAGAACCTGACAGTACCTAGCTACTTACGCCAATCAGCAATTTCCCATTTTAGTTTTTCCTCCTGCTTTTATATTTTATTTTACTGTCACTGTTGCCAAGTTGCTCAACTTAGCGATGTATCTTAGCTATTTTGAACTATAGCTGATCTGGAACATTATTTATTGACTGGGGTTAGGTGTGGATAGAATGTTGTTAGGGCTGTGAGTTCTACCCAAATTTCCTAATTGAATGTCAAAGCTTCCCATGCTGGTGATGCTCTCAATTTTATGGCTTGAGATTCCTGCTGCTCTGATTGTAAAACAAAGACACCACGTGAGTCTGAGGAGAGGGTTATCTGAGGAACGTGTTTACCATATTTTCCTGCGCTCTAGGACAAATGCCTGTGAGAGTGGGAGGGATAGAGAAAGGAGAGGAAGAGACATTGGGAGGGATGCACAACAGCTGTGGACTTTGTCTCAGCCTTGAGTTTCAGCCCACAGAAAAATTCAACACAATATGCTTCTTTTACTGCTTTTCACATGCTACTCATTCTGGGCCTCCTCCTACACCCGCTCCACCCGTTCACTCCTTCCCCGGTGAGTGGCGTGGCCCTTTGTTTGGGCGAGATTATTGGGATGGGGGTAATGTTTCCCTGGGGAAGGGTCCGGTGGGTGTACTTCCCCTCTAGGTTGCGGCTCCTGCGGAGCGCGTAAGGGAAAGTGCTGCGCTGAAGCGCACAGAGCTAATTAAATTTCACAGGCAGAACCAGGAGGAGGGAATCTACACACAGCTCAGATCACTCCAGCACTCTGCACAGGCACACACAGCACGTAACAGCCATGGTCAAATCAGAGCGCCAGGAAGGGCTAGGTGAGCAGGTGTAGGCCGCAATCACAAAAATGAAATAATTTACCATGAGCTTACTTACAATGCAACACTATGTACTGCTAGACCAGGGAGTGTTTATTCTATAGCGATACACACACAATAGTGTCCGATAATACTAATAGCCATTTTTATGTTTTAGCAGCTCTGAAAATCTAGATTAATTGCAAAGTATGCCATTATTATTAGGTAATAAATGTCCTTTTCCAAAATGCAGTTTATGTCTAATTAATTACATTAATTACATTGCCTTTTATCTTATTTTGACACAAGTGGAGAAGATCAACACTCTATAAAGACATTCTTTTAGCTTAATATCATTGCTCAAGAAGCAGGGGTTCATTATTAAAATAATATTTTACTGCATTTTAGGAACAGTATTTTACATAATGCTTTCCAGTGGTGTACTGTAAGTCAAACAGTCAATCAAAGTCTAATACGGCGTAAAAGCACAGAGCATCATGTCTATTTAAATCCACAATACTGAAAGCACCAAAGGACTACAGCAAACAGCTCAGTCAGACAACACTCCCTAACACCACTTGTATTCCTCTCCCCCATTCCCCAACACCAATAGAGTAGAGACTAGCCTGAGGAAAAACAGCTTCTTTCCACGCCCTTACGGACACATACTATATGTGAATTCTGACAAGCAAACATTTACACATTCCCTCACAGCAATTTGTGAACAATTATACATTCATTTACACTGCACTTCCACGACCCCCACACAGCCATCCCCCCACACAGCCATCCCCCCCACCCCCTGGATCTCTTCCTTCTTCTATCTTGCACACAATCTCTGCTTACCTCCAGCAAGCATTTAGTCAAACACACCAGCTACCTGCTTGAAATGATAATTTGTTTAAACGGTTTTTGCAATTTCACTCCGTGCATTCAGAGCGAACATTAGAATTAGAATTGTGAGACCATTCCCATTAAGCTGATAATAAGATGTGCTGCAACTGCCAGCATGGCTTAGTGAAGCATTTTACAATGATTACAGAACGATATAGGGGAACAGAGTGGGGGAAGAGACACCTCATCGCACCAGCAAAGCAAATGATCTTGAGCTACAGGGAGCTACAGCGCTGTGGAGAACCACAGAGAATGCGTGGACTACTGTCCATTAACAGGCCTCGCGTTTCTATTCGAATATGAGACTGCAAGCATCCATGGCTCTATACGAAAGGAAAATATTTAAGGATATTGCCAGCGTACCTAGGTGATGAGCGGCCGGGTGGGCAGCTGGTTCAGTGGGCAGGACTACCAGGGCAGCAGAGGGGTCCTGAGGCAGAGGGAGGACAGGCTGCAGGGGGCTGGGCATGGCAGCGGAAAAGGCAGGTGGAAGGTTCTGGTGTAGGGCGGCATGACTTAAGCCTAAAAATGAACCACAATAAATAAATGAAAGACTAAATGGAATGGAAAGACTGTAAGAAAAAAACAGTTGAAGCCTTACAGTACACTCTACTGTTTTGTCAAAAACAAAACAGTCAATAAATACAACTCCATACAAGCAGGACCATGTGGGATCATCTCTTATAAAATGTTTCAAACAGCACAAAGGCTGCAAAAGATATAAAAATAGCTTAAAATATAATAAAACTGTGGGAATCAGTTGCTTTGCTTACCATATGAGTGGCCCATCCAGAGGGAAGGACTTCCTGTTCGAGACATCCAGTGATGATGTGCTGGGTGAGCATGTGCAGAAGGATCAGCTCCTAGTTGGCTGCCTGGCACAATGAGGTGAGAAGTCAGATCTCCATGGCAGCTACTGGAAGGATGGATCCTGGCAAATTCTACTCGGTCCTTATTTTCCCTAAACAGAACCGGTATAAAAAAAATGTCACCCATGAGGAAAAAAAAACACAACAGGCAACTTTGAAGTGCATTAGGTAACCAGCCACATTATTTAAGGAAATAAACTAATACCTGAGAAGGATTTCCCTTTCTCTGTCTAGTGGAGACATAGTCAGATGCTCTTCACGTGCCCGCTTCCTTTCCTCCTCTAACTCCTGATCCAGTGGATACAAGGAGTTTCCAACTTCTGACACAGAGAAACAGTTTAGACAGGCAAAGTTTCCACCCAGCACTAATAATCCCAACAAGGTAGAAAAAGATCCACACTAAACCCTCCTTGCAAGCCACTGTCTACTGTGAATAATTTGGAAGATTCACTTAAGTAAAAAATATATGACATGAGTGAAACCAATAAATTGCAGAAACTGTGGTCGACCTGCACAAAGTAAATCAGAGTTTGGCAACCGAACTCTGTTTGGCACTAAAATGACTAAAACACCCAATCTGGCATATTACACTTCTGAAATGTCAGAACCAATTTGCATGTAGCTGATTATGTGATTTAGCAACCAAAAATGACTAATTGGAGATCATTTCTGTAATCACACATTCAGCTATTCACATGTGTAGTTTCCAAAAGTTCACAAGTAATGCTGCTAAACTGAAAATGATGCTTGTCTTGTTAGCGCAAATAGACACACACACACACACACACACACACATATATATAATGCACAGAATGCACATACGCACATGCACACACTCAAAACCTCCTGCTGGTGGCTTACCCTTCATGCTGGGCAGCACTCTGCCGTGGCGGCTGTGGGTGGCATGTCCGTCTGGCAGGCGGCACAGTGGCTCTCTCTGCCTGGCGACTGCCATGGCGATGCCCACAGGGGGCTGCCGCACCTCCCCCTCCCTCTGCACTTCCCCAGAATCCCGGCCCACCCGCTCCGAGTGCTCACTTTCCCCAGAGGATGAGGAAGCCCTCCTTGAAGGCAGCGTTTGCTTGCCCTCCTGTTGGGCACAGCTTGTAGTCCCTCCATTCCTCTCATTTCTCATGTCTCCTTTTGCCATCCCTTGCTTCAGGCTGCCCAGGCCACCAAACGGGCTCTTCTGGGACTGTGGGAGTGGCTGTTGGTTGCTGTACTTCATTAGGTTCTTCATGGCACTGTTATCTGGCCCCTGAGGGCCTAGTGAGGGCTCCTGGTAAGCGGTGAGGGGAGGGCAAGGCCCACTGTCTCCTGATGTACCCTGACCACTAGAATCACACGCTTTGCGTTTGTCAGAATGAGCCTGGTGTCCTCGTACTTCCCAGGATGGCAAAGTCCCTGTCTGATGTGCACTGTATGGTTGTGCTGCCATTTCCACCTCTGGTTTCCTCTTGTCTTGAGAACCACTGCTTGAACCAAGTTCTGGATCCTGGCCGCTGGTTCCGAGTCTGTTGCTATGCTGCTGATGGGGTATCCTAGCAACCCTCTGGCTGTGACACCCATTTTCACTGCTAGCCTTGCTTTGAGGAGGACCTGAGTGAGAACAGTCCCGGAAAGGAGGAGTGTTGGCGTAAGGATTGCTTTTAGCCTGGCAACTATCCTTGGCCCCCTGGGGCAAAGAGGGCCGATAAGCATCGGTCTCAGAGGAATTCTCTGTGGCCTCTAGACTGCAGGAGCGGTTTGGTGGATTTGAATGTGGCTGGTGATTATGACTGTGCTGTGGTGTATGAGGAGGATGGGGGCCTAAGGACCAGTCTGGGCCCTTGTCTGCTTTTCCATATACATGCTGCTGCTGATGTGAAGGTTTTCTTTGGCAGGTATTAGGCGGTGGGAGGGAAGGTGCTGGTGGAAGAACTATTCTGTTTCCAGCACTTGTTTTTTCTGGAGGTTTTGCCTTACCAGCACCTTCTCCTCCTCCTTCTCCAACCATTCCTCCCCTTGCACCCCGACAGGTTGAGGTTTCAAGTTGGAAGGCTCCACTGGTCTTATCTCCCAGTGGCCCCACAGAGGGAACAAAGGTGGGCCCTGTCAATTTGGGGTCCCTGCCTGCTCCCGCAGTTAGGCCCTTGTCCTGAATAGAACACATAGTGAGTGGGGCAGGAGGAGGGTGACAGTATAAATCTGGATGAGGATGATGTGGATGGTGGTGGTGTGGGTGTGTAGGGTGTAGCCATGATCCTCCAACAGCTGCACCCAGGCCAAGAGGAGGGGGCATGGAATAGGGCACTGGATGGGCATGGCCTAACATGGCACTGTGGCGCAGACAATCTGACGAAGGCTCACTAATTCGCATCTCACCACTCACTCCCTCTTTGCAACAGAAGTTACTTCCACTCCGCTGCCGACCTGTCCCTATGATTGAGGCCCCTGGCCCAACACAACTAGGCAAGGAGCCCCGGGCTGCTGTCCCTGGCTCGGAGCTGTTGTGGGCCTTGGTCAAGAGGCAGGCACTGAGGTGCTTGGGGTTATCCCTGTGTCGGGGGTTCTCCTCTGAACACAAGGAGTGAAGCTGATGATGGTGGTGTAGGTGTTGGTGTGGGGTTGGCGAAGGTGGGCTGTGGTGCTGCCGTTCCTTCATCTCTTGTTTACACCGTTCCTTCTCTTTTCCTCCAGCCAGCACAACACGCTCTGCTACATCTGGCTCTTTTGAGCTTTTTTGGGTGATGCCTCCTGCTCCAGTGTCCCGTTCACGACTACAGGAGCCCAGGGGGTGGCTAGGGGCAGTCCGAGTCAATGGGGGAAGGCTGTGATTGGTTGAGAGGATGTGGGGCTGTGAGGAGAGGCTTCTGATATAGAAATCTAAAGAAATAAAGCAAAAAAGTTAATTAAAGACTTTACAAGGTTAAACTTGAGTTTACCAGATACAAGAACTGAAGAATGTTTGTAGGACTGTTATCTGCAGTAAAACAGAAGAAGTCAGCCTCACACACCTTTCGGAGTGTCATAGAAGCGATGCTGTCCGTAGAGAACACTGCTGTTTCCATGGTGATCTAGGGGGCTCATGGGTAGAAAGGTGGGGGCCAGGCTCCCAGAAAAGCGGGAATACCCTGGGGCTAGAGAGAGAGAAAGAGAGAGAGAGAGAGAGAGAGAGAATTGTCAAGAGAGACAAACTAAACATAAGAGTGACAGACTTGGCCTTTTGCGGTGCTGCGGCCATGGCGGAATGAAGGTCCACGAAGCCCTAGAGCAGGGCAGAACCTTTCCAACAACCCTGATAGGAACATGCAGATTCTGGTCTCCACTTGACATTCATAAGGAAGGCAAACACCAAACATGGGCCTCAGCTCTTAATGTGGTTGAAATACTTCTTGTATTTGAAATCTTCCAGGCACAGAGATTTGATTATTTGCCGCCATGTGGTCTCCGCTACAGTCATTGTAAGCCATATTTGGCCGTGTTTGGGGAATAAAATTCGTAATAATTTGGTGAGCGTTGCTGTTTTTTTATCTCAAGGGCTGATCGTGCATTCACAATGCAAATGTGTGTGCTCTTCAGCTATGTTTTGTACACAACACATATACTGTATAACCCATTAACTGGTAAGCTGTCAGTTTCATCTTCCACAGGATTTTATGGTTTGTTATGGATTATCCAATATTTGCTTAGTACATGTAAAACACACACACACACACACACAAACACCCACTTCTCATGAGTTCAGAAGGTAAATGGCCGTTTTTCTCTGCTCAATTCTGCACCTCCAAGGACATTGAACTGCATCCTGGGATAGTGGAGGCCACAGAAGGGAGGAGCAGTGTTCATGTGGAAACTAAACACATGGCCGAGCTGCAGACACAGAGCAGCAGAGGTCAGTGGCCAAGCAGCCAAAAGCCACACACTAGAACTGGCCCAAACACACAGAGGTACTCAACCAGAATGTGTCCAATGCTCTGATGAGCATGTTTGCCTGTCTGAGGCTTTTTATGTGGATTTCAACTAGATTTTATATGTTCCATCACAGGTACAGTGGAATTCTTTAGTGTCAGCTAATCCCAACTAGAGAAACAGAAACACACTCAATTGAACTTTAAAGACAGGCACCCTTTGAAATTTTCTCCAGAGAACGATGCTGATAGGAGCATTTTCTTAAGTCATCTTCACTTTTTTCACACATACACTGGCCTGCAACTCTGGTGGCTGATGCTAGCTCTTGCTGCTAACTACCCCAGTAGGGCTTTAGCCAAAATCATACAAACACTGTGTTGTGTGTGTGTGTGTGTGTGTGTGTGTGTGTGTGTGTGTGTGTGTGTGTGTGTGTGTGTGTGTGTGTGTGTGT
>JBBKCR010000101.1:30551050-30565321 GCA_037577295.1 Ladigesia roloffi
GGGGGGCTGCGTGTACAATAATGTGCAAAAGTTTTATTCACATCTGCATAAAGTCATTCTGTGAATACATTTTATATTAGAATAAATGCAAACAAACAAGAATACAGTAAAACGTATCATGAAAAAGAAAAGAGCTGACGTTTAATGAGCTGATAAAGAGAACACTAGTTTGGTTCCAGATTTGTCTTCGATGTCTCTCAACTTTCATTTCTGAAACTCCATCAGCAGCCCCTGATTTAATTTAATGTCAAAACACATTTCTGATGGAAACTACACATAATGCTGGACTTCCTCAAGGAACACACTGAAATACTGTACATAAAATCACTTACAATATGACTGTTATTTATATTCATTCTTTTAAGTTTTATTTAGTATGTTTAGTAATATAAATCTCAACAGTTTGGAAAAATTATCACAGGAACCTAAGTTGTTTGAACAGTACTGTATGTGTATATACCATTTTTCAGCAGGAAGTGTAAAAGTAGCACGTTCATAAAAATTAATTACCATGTCTAAATTGTATTTATTGCTATTTTTAAAAAGACATTTCCTGTTTAGTGTAAGATAATTTGTTTTTCTTCAGCTAACCCTGAACCTCTAGCCGCCAGCTGTCCTATAGCAATCTCCTCGCATTTCTGAACGACAGAACGAGGGAGGAGGAGGACACAGAGCAATAAAAAGTGAGAGTGAGAGAATAAGAGAGCACCAGGAGGGGCTCTAAGATTCCAGTGTTGGGGTGTGTGTGTGTGTGTGTGTGTGTGTGTGTGTGTGTGTGTGTGTGTGTGTGTGTGGGAGTGCTGGGAGATGATGCCGAGAAAATGGATGGATGTTGATTCTAGGCTGTCACCACTATGTGGCCATTTGGGTCAATATAAAATCCCCAATGTGTCTTTGATTCCTGTTCACTTCTACTGCTGGCTCGCTGTGAATGGAGAAAGGGGGGCAAGGCAGGGATTACAGTGAGATATATGTCAACTATGCAGAAAAGGGAAGAGAGTCCACGCCAAGGTTTACGTTGTGAAAGAAAGAAACTAGACCAAGAGAGAAGAAAACGATTTATGGATAAAAAAGGAGAGCAGTTCGAAGTGTGAGAAGTGGGTGCTGATGCCAGCAGGGCCAGAGTAAGTATGGGGAGCAGGAGACTGTGGCCTTGCCAGCATGTCTTGTTTGTTGGTAATTAAGTTAGTTGTGGTTTGTGTCATCACGTGCCAGTGCACCATACTTCAGGCCCAAATAATCCCAACACTCAGCAAGCATCTATCTGTGTCGCTGCAAAATCCCATTCATCCAACAACACTGCTGCTGTTTACAATTATGTCACAAATACAGAGGTGATAATATTTTACAAGGAAAGTTTTTACAGAAAACGTATTGCAACATCTTTATCAATTTGTAACCGTGACATTCAGCCCTCCTGGGACTTTGGGCATAACCTTGTTTTTTAAAATACTGGTGAAAGGGATTAGGGCTTGCAATGTAACTGGATGGCAAATGATTCTTGTAAACCCCATAAATAAAACTATGAATCCATTCAAATTAACCCCCACCAAAATAAACAATCAAATTTTTAAACCTGACATTAGTTAGAACTCAGTCAAAAGCAATAGGTAGCATTTAGGGGCTCTGTACAGTAACACAACATGAATATTCTTATTTAAATATAATGATATTAACAATAAAATTTGATGAATGAGTACACCTTTAAGGCTGGCTTTTAGTGAGCTGTTTAGAGGGAATAAGGCCAGATATTCTCATTGCAAGTTTTTTTTATATAAATGACCAAAAAAACCAGAAGAATGGAATAGAATTTCAAGTGGTGGAGACAAATTTGGGAATTTTATAAAACTATAAATGATGCCAAAGTGTGGCTGTATTCGGTTAAGTAATTTTCATTGCTTTTAAAAGCTATATATCTGCATGCCTTGAGAGAGAAAGCACAATATGGGGTTTCGCAGTCCATATAAATGTAGGAGGGTGGTATGCAAATGTAATTGGAGGGATAGAATGAGTGAAAGGGAAAGAGAGCAGAGTGTTGGATATTCCTGAGCTCCATCTGTTCCTCTCAGTCAGATTGAAGGAGGTAGGACTCAGGTCACTCTCCGGGCAGAGCGGTTATAGACACCATCCAAAAGAAATTCATCTGTAGAGCAGAGACAGGGGGCAATATATGTCTTAACTACATTTCCCCTCACTCCTGAGCAGCTGTAGGCCATGCTTCATGATAAGAAGATGCAAACTCATGCTCAGTGCTGCTCCTGACAGCGTGTCTGTTCTTTCACATTAACTGCCTGCACTCTGGGCCTCCCTCACCTGATGGTCACTTCCTGTACCTGATTACATACCTGATAATCTCTGAGCGATTGAAAAATGACTTCTCCTCAAAGAAAAATGGCGTTTCCTCAAAGCAAGGCTTGAAGGAGCAAACCTACAGCAAAAATACCGCTGGTGATGAGTGGTGCTTAGGGTTCTTAGGTTGTAAACTTGTGGGTAAACTGAACTGAAATCAAAGAATTTTTATCATAACATTTTGCTTCTAAAAAAAAATTTCTGTAAAGTGCTCAAAGATCTCCTGTTCTGTGCAACCCAATACCTCCTCCGCAGACAGCCACTGCACAGTCATGAGATGCCTTCTTTCTTCACTGAAGCCCCCCACCAAGGCCGTATATCAAAAAATCAGTTGAGTGTTGGCATTCACACACACAACCGCGCTTCATGGAGGGATTTTAATAGGAGCGTCTCAGCAGGACTCTACACAGGGTCTCTTTTTGCGCCGGCTGCAGGTAACAGGCCCTACCATTGACATTGCACAGCATCCCAAGTGGCTGATATATGGTGGGCTTGAGGGGTTAGCTGTAAGCAAGCTGGGGTGGAGAGGCTATATAGATCAACCCATCAGCACAGCTCTTGTCACCCCTCTTTTTATAAGTGTGTCTTTTTCTTAGCAAAAATTATGGTCTGGGATTTTTTTTTTTGCTACTTTATGGGTGTTTGAGTGGGTTTAGCTTAGCCTAATTCTTTATGAAGACCTAATTGAGATACCCTCAAAGTCCTCAGGGTTAGAGAATATTGGGGGGAAGGGTTTAAGGTATGGAAAAGCACAGGAGGAAGGAAGGAGGGAAAGAGGGGGAGGAGAGAGGTCTAAAGTCCTGTAAAATAGCTGCCTGTCAGGCGCAGACGCCTGCCATGTCTGCACGGAGGGCGATTTAATGAAGAGAGACACTTCTGCTTTCCTTGAAACACTAACTCTGAACTGCACTTTCTCACACACATGCCTTTAGCGCACTTGCAGATAAATGAGTGATAAATTGACAGAATATCTAATCTGGAAAGAAAACAAAGTACATTTTAATTACCCCCCAGCCTTGTGCTCTGTGGGAGCCAGAATTAAAACTGTCAAACACTGCACCTGAATGCACATTTTTACCCAATACACTTACCATCCTGTGTATGTAAGGTTTGCAGGCCTGGCTAAAGGCAGGGTGGATGATGGAATGGATTGAGTTGTAGCAAATGGTGTAAATGTCACACTGACACTTTTACTGTCCACTCACACATGCCAAGGAGATGTGCGATCCCTGTATGAAACTTTGAGAAGACAAAGTCATGTCAACTGCCTGACCCTTAGGGAATAATATCTCTGTGATACTTTGGCTTAGTTCTGTTCATGAATACTTTGACTCTTTCTACTTGGAACACATGAAAAGAAAAATCTCTGTTCTGATTGGCTGCCCTGCATTGTGCCTCATTCATAAAACAGTTTAGGCTGATTACTTTTATTTAAATGGACAGGCTAACCTATATAAATAAATGAATATATATGTTAAAGCATTATCTGTATTGGTTTCAAAAAATAACAGAAAACCTCAAAAATATTTTTGCATCTTTTAAAATGACGATATGGACTTTTCAGAAAGTTTAGGGTAATGAGCTAGCAAGGAAGCACTCATTTGACTTTGAATTTTTCTTCATATGTAATTCCTTGTCAGGTAAAAAACAAGCGTAATAGTATGGTTTATTGGAACAATATTTTAGCTATATATCACTTCTAGTCTGGTTTATGACAGGATTTTTTTCAAAGATTAGTTCTTTATGCCTTGGGCCTTGACTGATCAGAAATCTCTAGTTCTAGTGCTTTTTGATTGATTTTGCTGCTAACATTCTCCCAGGCTTCCGTAATAAATGGTACTGACCTTTGGTTGAATGGCATACCACTCTTGTTTAAAAAAAAAAGCCTTTGTTCCTTTTATTCATGATTATCAACATAATAGCCGTTATCTGAAGCCCTTTAGCACCGCTGATGGTTACGAGAGAATGCTTTAATAGATTTGAGGAGGACAAAGGTAGGCAATGTTTAGCTGGACATGTCAGTCTTTTTGTGTGCTGAGAAGTCCTGCATTAAAAAAAAAAACCCTTTCACAGGCCTGGTTGATGTGTAATTAAATGTGATTACTGAGGCAGTTTGTGTGTGTCCTTTCTGAGGTCACTCTCTCTCTCCCTCCCTCTCTCTCTCTCTCTCTCTCTCTCTCTCCCTCTTGCAGCAGGTTTCATCCCCCTTATTTCAGTTCCTGGGGGAGTCTGTGAGGTTTGGTGGCTGATGGGAAATTTTGTGCATGCCTGAACTCACAAAGACTCCCTTTCAGTCGCGCGCATGCTTGACCTCTCACAGTTCAGCACTCTGCTTTGTGCTGGTGTGACCCCACACTGACCAGGAGGTCAGCAGTTCAATCGAGTGCCTGTGTCTAATTTCATCCCGGCTGGAGTATTCCCCTTCGAATCTGCACGGAAATCTGCTCCACTGGTCTGCTGTCTTGCCCCCCTGTCTCCCCTTCTGCTGCTGGGACCTAATTCCAATCTTCGGGGATTAGGTGTGGAGTGACAAGACCCTCCAGCCAATAAGCTGAATTGTCAGTTCAGTTAGGAGCCCGGCGGCACACAATAGCCAGACTTTTCCTGTCTCCCATCTAAACCTGCCCCCAAAAAAGAGCCAGTCTCAAATCTTCTCCTCAGAGACTGCATTTATGCCCTGCTCCGTGTACGCTGGTCACAACCTCGCTCCTCCAGCCGAGCCACTAACAGCACAAGAGGAGCCCATGGGCCGGATTCCACAAAGCTCCTGTTGCAGATCAACATCCCTCATTCCTGCTTCCCTTTCCTGCTCAAGTCTCTGTCCAAATAAAACAACATCATGTTTGATCTGTGCAGAGTTAAGTGATGACTGACAGAGGCCATGATACCATCTCCAAATGCGTAAATTCTACATTATGAAGATCAAATGCAGGGTTGTGACACTGCTGGACATGACCTCTGTAGTAAATAAGCAGAATTGAATTGAACTGAATTAATTGAACTTTTTGACTACAGACACTGTGCCAAAGTTTATAGGTTGTCATGGTTTCAAAAAAACAATTTATTGAAAACTTCAAAAAATATAACATTTTGCAGGAATTATTTTCTGCATTAATTTAGGAATGAAGAAACATTTTACATTTAAATTTCTAAAAAACTAAATCATAATATTCCAACTTATAACCTGAGACACTTAATGAAACGTGGTAGGGATGTGCATTATTGACTTGATTATGCATAATTTATTGTCAAATAAAATCTGAGTTTAAAGAGAATGTTTATGTGAACGATATTTTGACCCTATTTCTGGCTTGCTGTGTAATTTATAATTATAGATTCACTCTTTCTGCTAACAATCTTCCAGACTTCCAAACGAAATGGTACTGACACTGTCCTGAAGATCAAAATCCACAATTCTGAACAAGTAGCAGGACTTTTAGTCATGAGAAAAATGCTTTTGGTCTCTTTTTTGGACAGTTGCTGTCCTGGTGGTTAGGGAGTTCTCCCTGCAATTGGAAAGTCATTCGAATCTCAGGACAACCAGTGGCACCACTACAGTAGCACAGACTGCGCATTGCTTTACTATGTTAATGGTTTAAATACAGAGAAGGAATTTCACACTGTGTAATGATGTGTTTGTGCACGTCTATATGGTGTTACTTTCCTTAAAAAAAACTTCTCAACCAGTTTTTGGTCTATGTGATATAAGTGACCTCAAGAAAACTTAAAGAATATCATATAAAAGTTCTAAAGTTCTCCTGGAACCTCAAGTTCATGTGGAGAACAATTTAGGTCTATAAAGGTGAGCAGACGGAGTTGTGCATTTCTCCTCCTGGCCATAGGGGGCAGAACATAATGGAGCCCTGTGAGAAGCCAGTCGTGTAAACTTCCTGCTTTAGCACTGGGGAGATTGGGTTTGACAGGGAGAGGATTTTTACAATATTTTGTTTAAAATAGGACTGAAAATTATTCCGGAGCACTCAGAAAATATCAGGGCCACTGATGGTGACATAGGAGATGTGGGGGATGATTAAGGATGTTGTACGTGGCTTCAAAAAAGGATGTTGTACGTGGCTTCAATTTTGCAGTAGGAGCAGCTCTTCAGGCTAGGTAACATTTATTTATTTATTTAGACAAAAAAAAAACTAACACAGGCATGCCAGTTGGACAGTGAAGGGTTTACAAATTACAAAAGTTGCATGGAAGAGAAGAGAAAAATTTCCCCTGCTCCTGGCTGCTTTAAAATGTGTTTTTGTGGCTCGTCATGTTCACTGTGTTTCTCATCCACAGAACGCCACGTCACTAAAGAGACCCGGAGGCTGAGAGAGAAGGACCTCATTTAATGCCACTTCAAATCAAATACAGCAGTGACCATTCTTCTTAATCTTTTGGACATAACAGCTTTAGCCCGTATTTAAAAGTCACAATGACTTCGTCCAACTGGGGTCTGATCATGAACGTAGTCAACAGCATTGTGGGTGTCAGTGTACTCACCATGCCCTTCTGCTTCAAACAGGTAAATGAACCACCCATGACTCATGTGCAGTTAACATGTTAATCCACAACTAGTTATGCTGATATACCTCCCAAAACATGTTATTTGGACTGTTTTAACTAATTCAGAATGTCTATCTGGTAAATAAGCTCCCCAAGACACACAAGCTGTGGAAAAATGGGCTCTATAGACCGGCAGATTTGGTTTAGTATGCTCAGTTAACATGATTATTCACAACAGTCCTTACTGATATACCTACCAAAACAAGTTATTAAGACTACATTAAAATAACCAGTATTTCTAAAGAGTAATATTTAATCAGTGACCTTAATCTTTGTCCAACTGTGTTCTGCATTAAACCTCCAAGCCGTGGGAAAATGGGCTCTCTAGACTTGCAGAACTTCCATATGTTGGTTAGTTAGTATGTTTAGACACTTTTTATACTGATAATCCTCTCAAAACCACTTATTTAGAAGAGCTTAACTAAATCAACATTTCTAAAGAGCATCAGTACATTTGTTAGCGCAGACATTCTTTACCAGCTCGGCGAATGTTTAGGCAGCTCAAAATCCCGATGAATTCTAAAATGTCCTGGGGCGTCACCCTACTCGTCTTTCTGTCTGACTACAAGAAGTGAAACATTTTGCACAGACGTTTCTCCTCTGCTGATCTTGTGGTGATTTTGGCAAATTTATATGAAGGAGGGAAAAAAAGCTTCTCGTTTTAAAACTGATTGTAACACACATTGCTGACATTTGTACTGAGTAAAATATTATTATTTTTTGTTCATTAAAGCCTTACATTACTGCCTTACAGCAAGAAGCAATACATTATAGTAATTAGTTACTTTTGTAATGCGTTACTCCCAACACGGAAGATCACTGAATTGCACTTATTAAGAAATCAGGAAGCTTAAAGTGGTAGAAAGATAATAAATAAACACAAATTAAAGGAATAAAACAATCATGTTACAGTTATATCTTTGTTTATTTCCTTCCTCTTTTGTGTAGTGTGGTATAGTGTTAGGAACCCTTCTGCTTTTCTTCTGCTCATGGATGACCCACCAGTCCTGTATGTTCCTGGTCCACACAGCCAGCAACACCAAGCGTAGGACTTACGCCGGACTGGGTGAGCATGACAAATGCAGTACTGACATTTTATAAAATGATAGCTGGCAACAGGTTGTGATGGTGTGTTTTGGGTGATTATTGTCCTGCTCACTTTTTTTACAGGAAATGTGCAGCAGTTTTAATATTTTTTTATTTTTCAACAGCTTTTCATGCTTTTGGTAAACCAGGAAAGGCTCTTGTAGAACTGAGGTAAGATTGTTAGGAAATAGCCTAGATATTCATTAGAACACCACTGATTATCTAATTCTTTATTTTTTCTCTCTAGCATGATAGGTTTAATGCTGGGAACATGTATTGCATTCTATGTCGTCATTGCAGACCTGGGATCCAATTTTTTTGCACAGCTGCTGGGTCTGAAGGTAAGCCTTTATTGTCTAATCTGAAGGAGAGAGTCGACTTGTTATCTGATGATGAAAGTAAATGTATTTATCTATTACTATTATTTTGTTTTTCTATTATCTCAGATAAAAAAGAAATAAAGAGTACACTGCTTTTTCAAGGTTTTATTACAACAAAACATTAATACAAATATAACTGACTGGTTTTAAATTGTAACATAACAGCATACACATGGATTAGTTTAATCAAGATTTTCAGACTGAGGAGGCATAGCTGAAATTTTGTAGATGTCCAATATTTTCTTTTAAAGTAATTTAGAAAGAGCAGCATATAATTTATTGGATAAAATCCCAGGACTGCCAGTGGCCCCACTGAGTTACCATTCCCCGAACACTGCTCCCTGGGCGTTGCTTCAGTTTGTGATGGGTTAAATTCGGGCAAAGAATTCCACATTGATCACATTGTATGATGATTTGTTTACATGTGTCTGTAAGGGACGACTTTTCATTACTTTATTTGTGATTTATTCATCTCATCCCTCAGGTAACAGGCAGCTTCCGTATCCTGTTGCTGATTGCAGTATCGCTGTTCATTGTCCTACCACTGAGCCTGCAGAGAAATATGATGTCATCTATCCAATCATTTTCAGCCATGGCACTGATCTTCTACACCCTCTTCATGTTCACGGTGAGTCGCCCGCTGTGAAGCTTCTTTTAAAGTGTCCTGTAGAACCTCAATAATGAATACAGACTTTGCATTGGGATTAAGATAAACTGATTAACTTGTTTTATTCCTTACAGTAAAAATAGTGTTGATGGTTGAAATGACAGTAAAATGTAAATGTTTATCGACTATTGGGTTATGTTTGAAGTAAGTTCACTACAGTGTAGGTAATAAGATGGATTTTGATTTAATCTGATCATCACTGTCTTTCTCTTTCTGCTCTGAATGAATCTTTCCTTTGATTCAATGTTTTTATTGATTTTTTTCCCAAATTTTCGTGAAAAGTTTAAACTGGTTGTTTGCTGCTGACAGGAAAATAATGATAGTCACAATTTCCATAGCACTGATGTGTAGAAATTTTCAGCCTATGCAGTCTTAAGCCTGTTTCACACATACGGCATCCACATGGTGTCAGTGATGGCGCCCATGTCAACAGCTTAGTGCAGAGGTGTTAAATTCCAGTCCCAAGGGAGTTGGTGTCCAGCAATTATTCTCTGCCTTAAACACACACACTCAAGCTGGCAATTAACTGATTAGTGAACTCAGGTGTGTCTGAATAGAAAAATCATCAAACTGTGCTGGACGCTTGCCCTTGAGGACCAGACTCACAGACTAAGAGGCAGTGTGTTTCTTTCCATATGTCACACAAAATACAGAGAGAAAATAGGATGAAAATAAACCAAAAAAAGAATAAAAGCATAAAAATGCAAATTGTCATTTATGATTGCTAGTAATCAGCAGATTGTAGACAAATAAAACATTTGAAAGTAAAGATTTGAATATAAAATTGGAATAAAGATGCTTGAGAAAGATTTCAGCAAGCAAGCACCATACAGTGATGTGGAAAACACTAAGGCTTCTGTGCAAACTAGTTAAAGTGGTTTATCTGAGCAGTAAGAGACTTTGCTAGCAAATACACAAAACAACATAAGGATAAATGCTAAGAAAAAAGAAAGTATTAAATATAAAGATTTGTTTTGTATTTAAAGAGAACATGGCATTTTATGAACTCATTAGAGGAACTTGGTTTGGTTCCAGATTTTGTCCTTAATGCCTCCAGCCTGTATACGGATTGGTGAAACTCCCTCAACAGCTCCTGATTTAAAGAAGTATAAGTTTTCTGTATAAGTTGATATGTTGGAAACATTACAATATAAAATTTTAAAAGCCTAAACTGCTCAGCTAAACAGGTGCAAGTCACGATACTTAGTATGTGTGAAACAGGCCCTCCATGTGCGCATTTGAGCCATGTCTGTACCTCTGACTGATCTGCATCATGTGTACACACCACTGTTGTTCATGCTTAGAGCACATTACATGTACTGGAAACAACCGACAATACCCAATCCACACAATAAATCCCAAGAACTACCATTCACATTTTACTCTTCCATGCTTGGTTGGTTTGTTTATTTATTAGCGAAAACAAAAAAATAATTTTAAGTTTCGATCCTTTATCCTTTTAAGAGGGGCCAAAATAGCTAAACCAAATAGCAGAGTAGGCTTTTTGTCACCATTGCTCTGCCTAAACTGAATGTTTTTCACTTTTAGAGGGGATGAAACTAAGTATCAAAGGAAAATGAATGAGTACAGTTAGCTTGACCCTGACACAATAAGAAAAAAGTTCCAGCAGAAATCAGCGTTACCTTACATGATATCATGATAAACAGCTGCTACTTACATGACCCTTTTCTTCTCCCGGTCATCTAACCTCAGTGTTTTATCACGCTTTGACAGATGGAAGGAAAACAAATATAAATTGATATTTTAAAGGAAAGGAAATAAGAGCATGCTCTAAACACTAAGATGATAAACTGATAAACAGCTGCTACAATGACCTATCTGACAAAGCTTAATAGTGATGTACATGGCAGGTGCATGTTCATGATTTGTTGATATTAGAGCAAACCTCACGAAGAGTAAAACAATTAATATTGTTTATGGCTGAAAAATAGACATACAAGAAAGTGAAAGTGGTGCACATGTACAGTGCAAATCAGTAAGGGATGCAGATTCACAATCGATAGAGGCTTGGGTGACCTGACCCAGATGATTGTTTTAGATATACACATTTTTTTAATGACCTTTTATCTGTAAATGTGAGTTCTATTCATAAATCACCTTCAGCTCAAATACTAGGTCCTCATGCTTTAAGGGGCCCGATGCTACTTTTACTCCCACTCTCCCTCAACCACTCAATCCTCCCTAGTGAAAAACATTTTGCATGTATTAGCGCAAGTTACTCTAATTTTCAGCGAAATCCATCACAAGCTAATGAATGTTTCTCTGTCACAGCTAATGCATCGGTTTCATTTAATGTAATGGCCTGGCCTGGCATAAATGACTCATAATTCAGTCTTGATAATGGTTTAAAACTGCCATAATGTGCCCTGGCGGTGCTGCCAACTGCAGTAACAGTGCCGCTACACTATTTTTACAGAGTTGTGTTCGATACTTAATGTTAATGTCATAACATTTTTACGTCCTAAACGTAACCGTCGCAGAATCGTTTGGCAGGTTTTTAGCGTGTTATGTTTTAATGCCTGGATTTAGACTGTGCTTGTAGCTCCGTAATGTGTAGCCACTTTAGATGGCTTCATGGGGCCGTTGAACCCTTCTAGGCCCCTGTTGGCTTTTAACCCTCTAACCATAATATGTCTTCCCTTTGCCCCCTTTCTGAACTGCCCTACTCCCCTCATGCTCCGCCTCCCTGACGGGCGCTGCCTTGGCTGCTTCTAGATAGTGTTGTCCTCCCTGCATTACGGCCTTATCAGTGGGTCGTGGGTGGAGCGAGTGCACCTGTGGCGATTCAAGGGTGTGGTGCAGTGTCTTCCAATTATCGCCACTACCTTCTGCTGTCACCCGTAAGTAGCTCATGCCCTGGCCTGGAGCGCACTACCGTCATGGACTCAATCCGATCACTGCATTACCACAACCCCCCTCCCTGCCTTCTCTCTCCACCTTTACCTAATCAATGTGTGCATTAGTTTCATCTGTGTGTGAGTATATGTGTGTGTGTGTGTGAAGTATTCAGTACATTTTGATTCCTACTCACCACAGTGAGGGCCTATGTCTTGGTAAACAGGGCTCATGGTTTTGGTTCATTTGACAGCGGATATTCTGGATTCTTAAGGGAAAGTGGTTATGCGTCCTACAGGGTCAATCCATCTCTTCTGACTTTTCGTTCCCTTTTCATTTCATCATGTTTTTTTCCTCCCCTTTTGATACCCTGCGTTTTTCAAAAATCCATGGAGTTGTTATTTTCATGTTTGTGTCATTAGGTTTTTGGCAGTCTCCTCACAGGATGTTAGGATCATGAAAGGCTTGTATTTTTGCCAGTCTTGGCACACAGCTAAGTGCCGATACACAAAGCCTGTAAGTACAGGCTCAGTAAAGGCAGGGCTTTGTCAACTTTGGGGAGATCAATTCTGTCTTTGTGGTCATCGGGACATTATTTTGTCATTCTACCATTTCTTATAGCTTCTCTTTTCAACTAGGGGTCTCCTTTCTTTCCACTGGCCTTCTGGTCAAAGTTCCCTTCCCCTCTTTCTTTCTCGGCCTCTCTCGCTCTTTATGGGACGTGCTGTAACCCTGCTGCTCTCCCCTCCACCACAGATGGTGCTCTCCTCCTTCAAACACGGCCTCCTCAGTGGCCTGTGGCTCGACAGGGTCATTTACGTACGCTGGGACGGCGTCTTTCGCTGCATCCCTATCTGTGGCATGGCATTCGCCTGTCAGTCGTAAGTACTCCCCCACCCCTGCTCAATCTCCCTCTGCCTCTGTCTCCTTGTTGGGTAGTGAGATTGCTTTTTCTTAAACAGAAGGACAGATACAGAGATTAGCATATAGTAGGGGCTCCATTTTCATTGTGCAAAATGGCCCGTGATGGTTTTTTTTTGTTTGTTTGTTTCTTGGTTTTTGTTTTTTAATGACATGACAGTCAGCTGTAAGCTGTCAGTGTGTCAAGTGTTTGCACTGAGAAAATGGACCCCATCTGCTAGCTGGGACTGTGCTTGTCATTTGCGAAACTCATTCCTTTTGTCCTCTCTCTCTCTCTCTGTGTGGGTTATTCCAGTGTGGCACTAATGGTACTAACTTTTTCAAAGCTCCAACGAATAACCTCTTACTGTACCTCATATAATCTAGGTCAGGGCTTTTTGTGCTGTTTGTTTATTAATAGTCAAAAGTTTACAAAGGCTGAACAGTAAATAGATGCAGTTTGTTATTCAACAGAAAATGGAATAATAACATATTAGCATAGCTATAGTAATATAGTAACATATAGTAAAATGTTTTAGAGTTGTTTTCATACAAAACAGCTTCACAGATGGTTTATAATGTTCAGTTGTTATTTTTGGTCCAGTATTGGAATGGAATGACCTCCATTAATTTTGTGCAAATTTATTGCAAAAATAGCTAATGATAAAATCAATTATAAACATGTAAACACATCTAATCATTGTTTCATACAATGTTTTTACCTCAGTATGGGGGTGATAAATTGCTGTTAAGCCTGTTTATTCCATATTGGTGCGTCCCTGGTATCGACTCTATTTCAAGCATAGACCTGGTGATTATTGCTGGTACTAATGCCTCCATAAGATCAGCTTATCTAATCTTGGTCATAATTCAGTTTTTGTGACTGTGGGCATGAGGCCATCAAGCATCTTTAAGATTCTTGTGACTTTTCGGAGTATCATAACTTTATTTTGACTGAATCTTAACATTTTATTGAGGAGAGGTTCATGTCAACCGAGTCTGTGAGTTATTTGAATGGGAGAGCCATTCACTCTTCATTCATCCCTCACTCCTGTTCTACATCTGCATGTTTTTTTCTCAGCCAGCTTCCCTCTGTCAACATAAGGGTGTGTGTGTGTGTGCCTGGTGCGGGGAGAGTGTTTGGGTGTGAAAGGTGTATGTCAGTATTTCTGTGCATGTGCGTGCGCACGTGTGTGAGAGAGAGAGTGAGTGAGTGAGGGAAGGTGTAAGGGCGGAGGAAGTGTAAGTGGTGGATTACAGTGTTAATGAGTAGAGTGATGAAGTAATGCAGCTGACTGTTACCTTCTGCACACATTTTCTCTCTCTCTCTCTTGCTTTCTCTCTCTCTCTCTCTCTCTCTCTTTCTCTCTTTCTCTCTTTCTCTCTTTCTCTCTTTCTTTCTCTCTTTCTCTCTTTCTCTCTTTCTCTCTCTCTCTTTCTCTCTCTCTCTCTCTCTCTCTCTCTCTCTACACACTC
>JBBKCR010000101.1:30574009-30596903 GCA_037577295.1 Ladigesia roloffi
AAAGAAAGAAAGAAAGAAAGAAAGAAAGAAAGAAAGAAAGAAAGAAAGAAAGAAAGAAAGAAAGAAAGAAAAAGAAAGAAAGAAAGAAAGAAAAGAAATAGTGAGTGAGTATGAAAAGGACATGGTGTATAGCGGGCAGAGCGAGCAGAAGTAGGCCTTTCAGTGCCGCTGTGACCTGAATGATGCCCTTCAAACCTGAGCGCGTGCCGTCCCACAGCAGAAGTGAGACGGCCGCTGGCGTTTTCCCGTTCTAGCTCCAGTCAGGGGAGGGGCCGGGAGGGCGTCCAAATACAGGAGAGGGCAAAGGAAATGACGGAGGGACTCAAATTCCCCCCACTGTATAAAGGGATGAGGATCATAAAAAAAAGTGCACAAGGGCAGTTCAGACAGCTTTATGTTCCTACACCCCTTTTCTTTGCTTTCTTTGCTCTCGTGCTCTCTCTCTCTCTCTGTTTCCCACCCACTCTCCCTCTCTTTTCCTCTCTCTCTCTCACTCACTCACCCACCACACCCCCTCCCATCCCCCTGACTGACACTGGCATTTATCACTGAGCGGACACCCACTTCCACACCTGTTTCCTGTTTACGGCGTGCTGGTGAGGGCAGCTGTGCGGAAACGCAGAACTCAGGGAGTGAGTGAGTGAGTGAGTGTGAATGGGGGGGGAGTGAGTAGAAAAGCCAAGTGGAGGTGTGTGTCTACAAGCACATGATTTCACAGATCCATGTTTTGCTTTTTACTGTCTTACTAGCTAGTTTGTACTGCTCCCCCCATTGTTTTAATATTTTATCATGATGTATAAATTAGATACTTTTGAAAGTCTTGTTTGTGTAAACAGCAGGTTCAGTCACAATGTTAAGAGGTGAATTACAAGTTCATGTCAAATAAAATGAAATGTCCTTTATAAAGTAAATCACCTGAGCATTAAGGCTTTCTAAATGGCCATTACTTTTATTTATTTTTTAATTCTAAAAAATACATGTCTCAAATGGTTGGTTCTTTTCGAGAAACATTTTTGTAAATGATGTGTGAGTATAAATAATGATTTAAATTTTTGAATACTACATCATGGAAACATTCAAGGACAAGCTTTGAAAGTGCTGTAAACACTGATTTTTGAAAGGTTCTTTATACTCCAAATCTCATTTTTATGTTTTGTATTTGAAAATGACTTCAGTCTACTTATTTGTAATTATTAATTTTTGTATTTATTTGTGTGGGCTTTCAAATGCCATCCATTTATTCTTACACACACACTTCAATTTCAAAGATTAGTCTGCTGGGACATTATGAATTAGTCAAGTACTCAGACAGTAGATGCTAAAATTCTATTAATAATTTGACAACATTAATAATAGATTATCAGTGTAGTAATCGATCATCACTATTAATTAGTTCTGAGCTCTTCAGACACTGTGTCAGCATTTTTATGCATGCCAGGGCACTTTAGAGACGTGGTATATGTGAATCAAGCTGATGGAGCTGAAAATGTGGGATCGGTAATACGGTGAGGAACACCAGAACCCCTGGATAAAGGAAGGTGTGGGTAGTGTAAATATTCAAAGGCTATTTTGCTCAGGACAAAAGGCAAGGTTATATGGAAAGCACTATGCATCCATCTATCTCTTATCTCCCCTAGAATTCCAAATGTAGGACCTGTACCCTGTCTTCACTCATACTCTGCTGCCCTCTGCTGATCGCAGTTGCATGAATGACCTACTATTCTCACTCTGCTAATACTCACAGTGAATTGACTGCACATACTGTGCTGCCCATACTTGCATCTCTTCAAACCTTTAGAAGTAAACAATAATATCGTATTTCCTGATATACAATGAATTTGTAAACACAAAGAAGTTACATGTTGATAAACCTAAACCTCACTGTTCTCTTTGTTTAGCTGAAGAAAGCCCAGTGGTCCCTGTGCCACCAGAAAGTCTGGAAAAACTGAAACCTGCAGTGGATCCTGCAAGGGAGGCATTGGGCCCAGAGGAGAAGGACCCAGCTGAGCCACCCCAGATTAAAGGCCCCATAGAAGTACCTGAGAGGAAGAACGAAGAGGTACAGCTAGATCGTCCTGAAGCAGGTATTCAATGCATTGGCAACTTTTAGTACAGCAGGCATTAAGAAGAGCACAATTAGGTCATTCCTTTCTCCAAGTCTTAACATTCATTAATTACAGAACACCATTATGGTAGATTTGCTTTCAGTCTGCTTTTCCCATGCTGGATCAAAGCTTGATTTAATTGTAGAAACAGAATACCATGAAAACTAAAAGTAACTTTTTAGTGTTAAAAAGGTACTTATTCATTTTTTTTTTCCATATTAAAAATTAAATATTACAATTAAAGGGAAAAAAAACATATCCTTTGCAGAAGCTGCAATCCCTGATGGTGAGGCCCATCGCCACGAGCCACCTATTCCTCATGATGAGGTACAGATAGAGGAGCGCAAAAATCAGCGGGAGCTCGATGAAGAAAAGAAACAGCCTATCATAGAAGAACATAAGGATTTGGCCCAGCAGAAGCAAGAGCAGATACTTGATGTCCCTGAAGAGAAGATGGAGGTGGTGCCTAATAAGCAGGAAGCTAAACAGGACCAGGTTGCGGTTCTGGAGAAAGCAGAACAGAAGCAACCAGATCCAGTTGTGGTGGTGCGGAAGGACATTGAAGAGCCATCTTTAGTAAAGGAGCAGCAACCTGAAAATGGAGAGGCTGCTGAAAAGAAATTAGCAGAGACTGATAAAAAAGCAGCTAAACCTGAGGCTGGTGCGTATCTTTGACCATGTTGCATTCAGACAGAGTGATGCTGGTGTGCCCTCTTGGCAAGGGTTCAAGATCTTAACCTGTGGTATTTATTTGGTCTGAAATGGCTTAAGCACACTCAGGGTTTGACATGAGATTCTTGACCTCATTCACTGTACAGAGCCTGAAGCAGTGGTCCCTGTGGCTGAGGTGCATGATGGGGCTCCCATTCAAGAGCGTAAAGAGGATAAGAGCCAGGATGGGAAGGAGGCCAGGGAGGGAGATGGAGACAAGATGGAAGGTAAGTGATTTTTTTTCTTACAGAGTTTACTAAACTCACAGGTGCAGAACAAGTCCTTTCAGCTTAGCTGGAATACTCCCACAATCGGACTGTATAGTTTGGTGTCAGAAATGTATTTCTGTGCCTGAGCTGTTAAGGCTCAGGCACTTGAAGTTTCAAGTTTCTATTTTCATTGTTTTATTAAAATGTTCTATGGCAGCAGTGCCTGTATTGCATTTTGTTTCATGTGCAACTATTCTAAGTTTGTGTGCATGTGAATGTGTGTATGTTTCGTGTGTGTGTTTTCAGGAATGTCTTTTTCGCCCGTACTTACATGACTTTATACATGTATGCCAGAAAGAGTCTTTTGTGACTCAGCAAATGGAGTAAGATGGTGTTTGTGTGTGTTTTGTGTGTTAATTTTTGCTCAGGATATACGGCTTAAATAGCCAACACCACCCAATTATAACTGTGTTTGTGTGTGTATGTGAGAGAGAATAAGTAATTAATTGGTGGAGCAAATGTATATCGAACAATTGGAGACATGCTTGAGTTTTTTTGTCTCCTTCACTGTCCATGAAAGTCCTCTGGGATTTTCTCCCTATATTAGGTTGGGCAAGAGGAGTAGACCCAGAGGGACCTCACACTCATATTAGTGTTTTTTCTTTGTGAGCCATTGTGGATGAGCTCAGTATTAGAGTAGTAGTTACAGTGTGGAATGACTGTGATGTGAAAAGACTGTGAAAGTGTGTGGATTTGGGAAGGAGGAAGCATCTGTGTAAGTATATGTGTAAAGTCTGAAGTGAAACTTGCACAATTCACAGAAGTTCGCAGACTGGCATTTGCCTTTGCACAGTGTTTCCTTTTGTTTTTCTGCTCCTCCTCAAAGTGCTCTTTATGCTGTTTTTCTGAAATCCCTCCAAACTGACCATGGATTGCAGCATTGGGTTGTCATGATGAAATATAATGCAAAAACACAGTGAATCTTATTTCTGTTTCTCTTGCTTGGCTTGTTTACTACTGCACTCTTAAGGCACTCTGCTCTCTCTCTTTCTGTTTCTCTCCCACACTCTCTCGCACCACTGTGCCATGGACTTCTGCCACAGTGATTAAAAAGATTGTTGCAGGTATGAGTCTATCTTTCTTTTGAGCTTGCCATTATCTTTCTCTGTGTCTTTTCCCCTTTGATTACTAACATGCAATTACACCCTGTCTGATGGTAGCAATCTACCTTAGACCCCTGCTGTTAATAACACTCCACTTCCCTCCGTGATCTGCTTTCTCCTAACTCTTTTGTGTAGTTTCCCTGTGTACATGTAGGCTCCTGGCAAACATCATGATGTGATTAGTAAATATTATAGAATTCCCAAGTTAATTGATCATCTTTTGACAAAATACTCATCATTAGATGTTGACAATTAAAATGTATTTGCAGTTATATGGATAGCCTCAAACAAGATAAGAATATTTTGATTTACTGATTGTGAAATCTGATATATACACTTCTTCATAGCTGTGTCAGTGTAGGCCCCTGATGACTGGGATATTTTATACATCTCTTTCTCTAGAGGGGGCGCTTGACCATGCCATGCTGCTCCAGGTGATCAAGGAGCAACAAGAGCAGCAGAAGAGGCTGCTGGACCAGCAGGAGAAACTCCTGCACGTCATTGAGGAGCAACACAAAGAGATTCATCAAATAAAGGAAGGAGAGGAGGAACCTAAAGCTGTTGGAGGTTAGTCTGAAATCTAAA
The DNA here is from genome assembly GCA_037577295.1 of Ladigesia roloffi. Classification (NCBI taxonomy): domain Eukaryota; kingdom Metazoa; phylum Chordata; class Actinopteri; order Characiformes; family Alestidae; genus Ladigesia; species Ladigesia roloffi. The sequence continues at coordinate 30,578,783 of JBBKCR010000101.1, forward strand.
ACACATTTCAGGCCAATAACTGTTCATATCATCGTAGAGCACTGGTTGGAGAAAAGTGTAAAAATGAGCAAGCATGAGTGTGTCTGTCTGGATGTAGTTCAATAACCTGCCATGTCCTCATGTCCCATATTTAGCTGAAGCTGCAGCAGAGGTAGGAAGAGGAGTGCAGCAGCAGCTCGAGCTAATGGAGGGAGCGGGGAAGGTAAAAGCTCCTGAACAGGGCTCAGAGCACCATCAGGATCCTGCGCACTTAGCACCTGTAGCTGTAGCCCCAGAACAACCAGCCCACGCAGGGAAAAATGGAGCAGAGGAGCTTGACAAGCCTGCTCAACACAACCTAGCACAAGAAGAAGCTGTAGTGAATCCAAAGCTGGAGAAGCAGCCTCCCCCAGGACTTCACAACATGGGTGTTGGTGGACCGCCTGTGGATGGAGATGCTCCGAAAGAGCTCGGTGCAAGAGGGGTTCCACTGCACCAACGTGAACCTGACCCAGCCAAAGACAATCCAGAAAAACCCAAAGACTATTCGGAGCAGCTAAAGCCTGAAGAAATTGCAGCAGAAGAAGAGAGGGTTAGACAAAAACTTGCCCATTTGGAAGCTGAGCGTGAGAGAATAGAAAAAGAAAGACTGGAGAAAGAGAGAATCGAGAAAGAAGTGCAGGCCAGAGTTGAAAAAGAACGGAAGGAGAGAGAGAGGAAAGAGAACCTGGCACGGGAGCAAGAGCTGGAACGTGTTCGCCAGGAGAAAGAGCGGTTAGAGAAAGAACGACTGGAAGCGGAGAGAATACAAAGAGAGAAGGAGAAGATAGACAGCGAGCTTATAAAGCGGGCTGAGAAGGAGCAGAGGCTGCAAGAGCAGAAGGAAAAATTGGTCCAGATGCAGAAGGTCATTGACACCAGGAGGGATGGTGTTCAGAATGAGATCAGTCCTAAACAGGGTCATGTTCCAGAACCTCTCAAGAAAGGGGGCAGGGACCTGAAGGAGAATTTGGCTCCTGAAGAACAGGAGCATCCAAAAAATGAGAAGAAGAGTCGAGAGGAGGGAGAAACAGACCTGAGGAGGAGGCGCAGGGAGCTGGGGACTGAGGAAAGGGGCGTCCCCGGACTCGAGCACTTGCTGGAGCTTGGAGGATCAGACCTCCATGCAGCACTGGAGGGTCAGCTGATGGCTGGAGCTGTTGTTCATTCTCGCCAGATTAAACAGATTCCACATAGACAAACCCCAGAGCAGGAGGACTCCAACTAATCATGTCTTAAGACCACATACATAAACACACACACACTTTCTTGGTTCCAAGTTTTCCAGATCTTTTTGTTCCTCTACCTTCCTGTACAGTCTAGTACTGACCAAAGTCTTCCACACTTGTTCCAGCCAGTTAACCTCTTCGGCAGTTCTTGACTGTCTATATCAAATTAGTGTTGCATTTCAGATGCAAGTTGTAATTAAACTCTGCAGGAAAGTAGACCTTCGCGAGAAAGGTTTTGACCACTGTTCTACATTTATTTTTAATGGTATACATCAAATTCTCCTGAAGTCATGAGACATTTGAAGGACCCACAAACCAAGGAGATGTATTCTTAGAAAATTAAAACTATAATAGACCTGTTTCTATTCCTATTAAGGTCAGATGTCACATTAAAGCACTTTCCTTCAAACATGCTTAGTTGTATTTGCTTGTCAGGCCTTTAAAATTAAAAATGTGAGGGTCATTGTTGATTTAGAGGAATTCATTACTTCTCCTACCTCCTCTTCCAAGAAGGCTCCATAATTGTCTGTTTAGCAGTCCAGAAGACTTACACTTCGTAGTCTCTTCTGCTTCTGGGCCATAGATGTTCTCTGGCACGAAGACACTGGAGAACATGTCGTGGACCAAGTCCAGTGACTGCAGGGATCACCTTCAGTAGCTTGTTCAAACTGGTTGCCTTTTCTCCCAAAGAAATAAATTTCACTTTTTACATAATTTATGTACCATCTGAGGTCAGAATGTGTTCATTATTTTTTACTTTGCAGGACACTTACTGCATGCTGTCCGTATTCCAGGTCATTTAAATTCACTTCCACTCTTGATAGCTGATCATTTTATTAAGCACTAATATGTGCAAAACATTCTGTGAAGTTGGTTATAACTGAGTGCTAGACATCACTATATAAAATCCAATTGATAACTGGACATAATACTGTAAAAACACCCAAGTTGCCAGATAAGTTCTGTTTAAAAAAGTTGTTTTTGGAAGATGTCATTAGACATGACCATGGTAGTGTATAGAAAGTTATAAAGCAAAAACGATGTAACCCCCCACAGCTGCCTCTCACAGCACTTCTTTCCACTGTGGCTAATACGTAATGGCCATTGTCCCAACAGATGAGGGTTTATAACTGAAAAGGAAATCAGTCTATATGCAGTGCTTGGGTTTTGGGCAATGGCTTGAATGAGAACGTTTTCAGCTGCTTGGAGCACATTGTGGACGTTCCTTTAATGGTTATGGGATACAAACGTCATTGTTGTTGCAAAATGTTATGAAACTTAAATCTATTTTTGTACGCCTAAAGGTTTTGTAATTTATTTTCGGTAGAAAAATGCTCTCTAAACTGTCAGTCATTTGTTACAACTATAAATATAATGTACATGTTCAACAGATATAAAACTACTCTATCTTTATTTTTGCTGTTGCTTGAGATTTCACAAGAAAGTGTTTTCTTCCCCTCTACTGGTGTTTCCGTTCAAGACGTGAGTAATAGGAAAAGACATTCTGATCTTTTTCTAAGTAGGGTTTTAAATCGGGACCGTTTTCACAAATATTTTCATTTGTTTGGGTATTAGAATATTTGAAATATTTAATAACATGGCCTCTATGCAGATATTTATTGTAACTGTCTAAAGTAAACCCTGTTTATCTGGTTTTGTCCTTTTTCTTTCTTTCTTTTTGAAAACACCAGCTCATGCTTGCATTGTGTGAACGGTTCATGAATATTTATTGAAAAAAATTGTTGCTGTACCTTATACGAAAAGACCGTTCTTTTTCTTGTCCTGTAGATTTGGTTTCTGCAGTCTCAGTATGTGATGTATCCCTTGTTCTTGCCTACGAGTCTTCTAATGATTCCAGTGCCTTGTGGGGTCTGTTTTGCCCACTCTGAGTGTGAGGTGCTTGTTCCTTTAGGCAGTGCCTACAATAGTTTGTGGTTTTGTTCCTCTGTTTCTCATGTGTGAGGTAATTCTGAACCCCTGTTTAAGCTCATACAGGATCTGCTTTGCCTGGTTACACTGTTTTAACTCTCCTGTCCATTGTATATGAATGGGATTTCACCTGAGCATCAGGAGACCTGTAGGACTGCTGGTGTTTTAATGACACCATGTGTTTGCTCACAAGATGCCTGTTTTGCAGAATAAACCTGAATGACTCTTTTTATCAAGCAACCTTTGAGTGGAAATGTTTCTAATTATATCCCTGCTGTGTTTCAGGAATAAAGAGTTTATCTGTATAAACAACTCATTGCTTGCCATTTCATGTCTACTGTACACACCAACAAATTCAATGGGCCCTTTTTTATCTGTTTGCTTAAAAATCAGATTACTAAAGTCTCCTCTGATTGTATTTTGCAATTAAACAGAACAGTGCAAAACATCTTGCAGCATTGCTATTTTTTCATCCGTAAAAGTTTTAAGTTTTTAAGTGCAGATTTTAAATTTAGAAGTATAACCTGAGAACTGTTTGCTATGCTTAATTTAGCATAAACAGAAATGTGATCATTTGATTTGTTGAGGTGAAAACAAGTAATCCACACATTTACCATTTCAAATTACAGTGGTTAAGGCAAGAAAGATAGATGTATCGTCTACAGTGTTGAATTCCAGTTCTGGAGAGCTGTGGTCCAACACGTTTTTGTGATTTCCTGGCTTAGAAACACCTGGTTCACTTTGCCAGATAATTGTCAGGTTTTAGTGAATGTGTTCGAGGAGGAGAACCATCAAACTCTGCAGGACCGTGGCCGTCCAGGACCAGAGTTTCACACTCCTGGTCTACAGTCCTAATTATTTAAAACAATCAGTGAACCTCCATATGTGTTGCATTCTTGTGTCTCACCATTTTTTATACAATGTTGATAAAATAGACTAATGCCCTGTATGTACCCCTCCACCACCATTTACAAAACCAATGTAAAACAATGTCTTGGCAGCAGGATGCTTATTTTTAACCACTGTCACTAAAATCATCATGCGGTAGCTTTCCAAGCTTATCTGACATCTGGTTCTTACCACCAACACTGAACAATTGTAAGTCTATAGAGAAGCATTAAACCACTCCAGACAACTTTGTCTGAATCTTAACCATTCAAATATGAATGTAAATTTTCCCTTAAAAACATGATTTTTTTTTCTCTGACAATTACACAGAGCCTGAAATAATCAAACTATTGCCAAATGAAGAAAATAGTTTTGGCATTTCAAAAGACCTCTCCAACCATTAAAGCTAATGGCCAGGTTTAGCAGAACACAAGCACTTCCACAAGAACAGGCTCTTTTAATTAACACCTTGTACTCCAATGAAAACCTGTGAATCACCACCACATGAAGACAAATCGCAAACAGTGATTCAGTCAGAACAGAGGGAGGTTAAGCCGAAACTCTACAATGTGTTTTTCTGTAGATACGTCAAGCAGAGTTACACAGTTACCCATTTCTTGGCTGCAAACATTTATATACCCAAGCCTGTTACCCAGGCCCTAATTGGCTATTTGGACTGTATGTTGATCCTAAGTCATTACTGACTTGCCTTTATTGCCATACCATCAATTAACATCTGGCTAACAAGAGTGCGGGTTCTCCAGCAGGGTGTCAATAATACTAGTGCAGCTTGCATTTCCATGTGTGCTGAGCTGGACTGCATAATCTTTTGGGGTGCCAGTGACATGAAACCCTTGGCAAAACATTAATCAGCCAGCCTTTTATGTCCATCTCCTGTTCTGTCTGAGCCAGGATCAGTTCTTCAAAGCTTCATGTTTTACTGTGTTCCTTAACAACTGATCCAAGTGCACCAATTAAAACTAGACTGTGCCATTCATAGAGCTATAACACACCTCATCACTCATCCCGCCTGTTTTGGCTTCTACATTCAATATGCTCTCCCTCTCTCTGTCTAAAGCAAATGCCTGGTTATGGTTAGTTCCAATTTATTCCTTTTCTTGGCCTGATGTTTTAAATGAACATTTCACAATTGCTTGTCCATACTTTCCTCTGCCAGTGTTGAAATTCCCCACACAATAACTATTTCTCATGTTCACAGCAACCATGTGCCATACAAATAAGTTTATTTTTTTGCATGAAGAAAACACATTTGTATTCAATTCATATATATTTAAAAAACATAAACTGTGTTAATCTGTTATAAACAGAGTTGCCCAATTCCATCAACTGGTCATAATATCTACGTATGTAGATACACAATAGATAAAGCAAGTTTGTAGTCCTCCCTTTACTTCACTCCCCGCTTTGCCTGCAAAGACAAGTGAATTAATAAAAGAATTCATAATTAAAATATAGTAGTATAGGTTAAATTATTATATTATTATATGTCATGTCATTTAAAAATGAGTTATATATATATAAAGATTACTGCACAGTACTGTGTGTGCATATATATATTGAGCCACCACACATTTCTTGATTCATACATTTCATATTTCCTCAAATGTAAAATATATCCCCTAAAACTTGTTAGCTTCAGGGACCAGGCTGAAAAATAAACACTTAAAAAATTCCTTCAGGATGCCAGAAGGAAAAAAATACAAGAAAATCTGACTCATAGGTAGCGAAACATTAAAAACGATGGGTGGCACAGCTCAAGATTTTTGCACAGAACTGTATATTCACATAACAGTTTTACTCACCACCGAGACAAAACACGTCTTCAGAGCTTCAAACTCCTTTACACATAAATCTTTCCTCAGCTCCTGTTTGCCAGTAGTAGTGACAGCCACACATTTACCATAAGCAGCTGCCTAGAGAAGGAAACACATAAATGTAAACAGTATTCGGAGCTACTAGAGTGTTTACAAACATACCAGATTTTCCCTTAGTTGTCCAGTAGGCGTTATTGTCATTTCAATAATATGTACACACAGTACACATTAAAACAAAACATTCCTCCAGGACATTAGTGCAACACAGAAACAAAAACAGAACACTACAAAACTACAAGTGCAAACAGGACAAATGAGAGTGTAAGAATTTACAAAAGAGAAACAATGCGACATTTAGTAAAGTTGACAGCCATCACTGCACTAGTCTTAAGGAATACAGTATTATGACATATACTTCTATACATTATTATGAGAGGTATTCATATACAGTATTATTACAGTGTCATTATTGTATTTCTATACAGTATTATGATATCTATAAAGTATTATACAGTATTACAAGTATTTCAAGTTCCACAGAGAGTTATATGTATAAAAATGCAGAACAAAGCTAGATAGCCATAAATATAATTGTGCAAAATAGCAGCAGGAGAACACAGAATGCGCAGTTTAATATATTAAATAGGTACACTTATTAACTTCTTAAGAAAACTTAGTAACTTATTAGCTATTTAAACATGTGTCTTATATCTTTCCAAATACCTCTGTGGAGCACTGAGCAAGCAAGTCAGGTAACCTCCTCATCCTCTCTCTGCTTCGAGTCCAAACGTTAGATCCCGACATGGCTGTCCAGAACACCTCCAGAACCAAGCAGAACCAATTTCTAGATAACTTAACCCCAGGTCACAGACGGGTAACAGTGATTTGCTGATATTTTCCCACCAACATTTCACCGCAGTCGAGTGATACGAAACCAAATAACATTAAATGTCACTGCTAAAATATCCAGAGTTTAAAACACGAATTACTGGTTGCTAATCAAAGCCCGACAGCCATGACCCTGTGGTAACCATGTTAGTGACACCTTACCAATCTTATCACTGATTGGTCGAACTTGCATGTGACCGGCTTCTTTTCGCTCATTGGCTGTGTGCGTGCGTGTGTGCGTGCGTGCGCGCGCGTGTGTGTGTGTGTGCGTGTGTGTGTGTGTGTGTTCGTGTTCATGACAAGTTTGATTCAGTTTACAGAACCGATTCCTCCGAGCTATCGATTAAGGATTTACATTCAAACACTATATGGTCAAAAGTATTTATTTTCGCCCTTTTCAATTCCAGCATGACTGTGTCCCAGAGCATAAAGGCTAGTAGACCAACATGGACTTCAATGACACTGCATCCATTAATTCTGTAGATCATTTACAAGGTCAGACACTGATGCTGGAAGAGAATCAGAATCAGAATCAGAAATTTATTTATCCCGGAGGAAATTGTTTATGAAGGCATGGCTCGCAATTTCTGTTCCAGTTCATGCCAAGGGTGTAGGATGGGGTGGAGGCCAAACTGATTCACCCGTGTCTTAAGGGAGATTGCTTTGTGCAGTGGTGCAAATTGGTTAATGAATGTGTAATTACAAGAAAAATATGCAACAAAATAGCAGCAGATGATATGTTAATGAGATTAACAATCACTAACATTCAGTCAATTTACAGATTTCACAGTTGAGTTTTATATTGCACAAATGCAATTCAGAACATAATAATGACTTAAACACCTAAAAAGGTTCCCCTTCAGAACGGGAAGGGATTATACAGTCTTATGGCAACAGGAGAAAGGATTTCCTGTTGGTGTGAGAGAGGAAGATGCAGAGGATTGAAGGAATTGAGACGCTGTGGTGAGCCCTAATTGGGTGCACCTGAAAGAAAAAAATAAGAAAGAGAAGCTAATTAAACAGGATATGAAGTGTTATTAGTTTTTTCATGAAAGTTCAGTTTTCAAATATTTTATTTCACTCATTTGTTGTGCATTTTTGCACATGTAAGTCTGTTGCACAGTTTTGCACAAACAATTCTTTCAGCAGCTAGAAATACTATCATGTTGGGGTCAGGACAAGGAGAGTATTAGGAGGTTCCATGCGCTGCTTACACAATGTTATACAGAGGTATATGGGGAAAATGAGACTTTGCTTGTTAGCTAACTTACTTAAAACAATAAATAAGTGTACATTTCTATTAATTATGTAACTTCACATTCTCTGTCCAGCTGCTTGCTGCATTATGTATCTCTGTTTTGCCTGTTACATGTATAATTTTGCACATGTAATTCTCTCTGCAAGTAGAAATACCTCTCATAATACTGTATTGAAATACATGGCATAATACTATGGAAGCATCTGTCATAATATTGTATTCATTCACACAGTAGCTATTGCTGACTGAGCTAAATGTCCTGGAGGAACATTGTTTTTTTCCCCACTGTGTTCTGTGTGTGTAAATTTGAAATGCCAATAAAACTTACTTGACTTCACATGAATAATGAGATAAAATCTGGGATGCTTGAAATCTCATTACTAATCCAGATCACTATTAATCTGTTTCTTTGTGTATGCAGTAGTTTATGGTAAATGTGTGGCTTCCAAAACTCCTGGCAGCTACTGTACAAATGTCATGAGCTGAGCTAACCCCAATTTCTTCACATTTTAAATATAGGTTGCTTATGGATATTTTGCTATAGATTTTCTTGTAACTCTCTGTTCTGCGTTTTTGCACACACAAATATATACAGCATCTATCATTATACTATCTTGTTATTCTTGTGTATCATCTTGCATTCTCCTCTGTCCTATCTACACTTGTGTTGTTTCTCTTTTTGTTCTTGTTCCTGTATTCCAGGAGCAACGTTATTTGGTTACCCCATGGTCCTGGACAAATGTTTTTGTTTCACTGTACACTGTGTGTATGGCTGAACTGACGAACAAAAAAAACCTAGCATTGGCTATTAATGGAAAATCTGGAATGTTTGTCACATTTGACTAGATTTGAATTGGTTCAAGGGATTCGCTCAAAAGAGTCGGCTCACAGGAATTATTCATTCCTAAGATTCATTGCTAAGTCATCTGCCTGGTCTAGTCCAGCAATGGTGGAGGCGGCTTGTTTGACATCAGTACGAGATGGCTGCGTTCATGGAGCGACTGGCTTTCCTTCAGAAAGTAGGTATCATTCGTGTGACCCTGGTGGAAAGAGAGTTAATTGCTTTGGGGTTTTACCTCGAAATACTGCTAATATCACAGCTAGGTGGCTAGCTAGCAAACACCCAAACTTAAACACCTTGCCATAAATGTATTGCCACAGATCATTCAGTTTATTCCGTTTTAAACACTGATTTATATCTTTAAACGAGGTGGACGCATAGATGTATGTGTCCCTGGATGAAGTCTGTATCCTAAAAGATGTCTCCTCTCTCTGGGTGTTTAGGTCCCCACCCTCATGAAGGCCACTGCAGATGACGAAGCGCCCTGTCCGGGATACCTGTTTGAAGAAGTGGGCAGTATCCTTTTATCAACACTGTTGGATAGAGATTATAGTCCCTATTGTCAGAGTATTGTCAAAGTACTTTACCGACTGTTGTCAAAGTACTTAACTGACATGCAATCCCAGAAATTTCACACGAGTCAGTGGGATGCTGTCAGTGTCTCCTCGAATATCTTCTGGAGCGTTTGCAGGTGGAGTCTTGTCATGTCAAACTGAAGGTGAGAGGGACTTTAATGACATTGGATTCAGATACATATAATTTGATACAGAGTTGGTCCACCCATTTGCAGCCTAACCCAAACAGATGAGTCCCAATGATTTGCCCACATAATGTAAATCATTCACAAGTCCCACTCACATTCTCCAGAAGTGATGTGATCAAGACTATTGAAAGACCTTATAGAATATAGTGGCTCTGTTACTTTAATCCTCCTATTATGTTTAAATTTACTCATACCTTTTATGCTTGAGTGATTTAAACCTCATGCAATTACCTGTCAGGTACTATTTATGTGTCAGGTACTGTTTTATTGTTGACTACCCAAATAAAACATGCGTGTAAGTGCAGAAAACAAAGTTCCTGACATTCATGTCAGTTGAAGTTTAAATTGATTTTATAATACTGCAGGAATATGTATGTTTAGTAATGGCCCTAAAGCAGAACACAGTTTTTTAAAGAATAATTTGCACATTGCCTGGGGTTCAGTTGACCCCAAAGAGCACTGATGCATTCAAAATGTTGTGCAGGACATTGAAAAAAATATAATGTTCATTTTGTGTTACCCAGTTTGTCTTCATTAAATTAGGCAAACGCAATTTAATATGAAGCCAAAATATGTAAATTATTCTTTCACAGACATTTAAATTAGAATGGGGTAAAATTGACATAAAATTGAACAGAAGAGGTAAGTTTCTTTGAGGGTTAAGTCCTCTAATCTCTGTCCAAGGTTCTGAAGATTCTCCTGCATCTGTGTGGTCAAGGTCCTCCTCACTTTCTCACAGAGCTGCGGCGAAATGCCACATTTATCCAGGAAGTATCTGGTAAGAACCACATATAACATATGATGTAATATAACAGTAGTTATTTACTGATAGCTGCAGTGGGCTTTGGTCCTGAATTTTGTTAGGTGGGATTCTCCTCTTTTTTTAATATTATAAATATACTTCAGTATAGGTAAAATTACTTGTATTTGGAAGTAATTAAAACTTACTTTCCTTTTCTGTGTGTAAATACTGGTGTATCTTAGGGCAACCTGGAAAATGTGGCATTGTGTGTGTGTGTCTCTCTCAGTGTACAGTGGACCCCCAGACCCAGTTCGTGGCAATACACCCTATCAGAAAGTCCGGGTCTCGGCCCAGGTCAGTGTTAAGATGACTTGCCCCTTATGTTTTTGTGTGCATGTTATATAATGAATGGGGAGCGTACATTTAACATGTAATTTTGTCAGGGGCAGTCTCAGAGTTTCTGCTGCAGTGGTGGTCCAGTGGAAACTTCTGTTTTCTAGCTTGGTTTTGCTATTAAAATATAGGGTGAAATTCTCTTTTTCTTTAACAAAACATTCTGGGGTTCGATTTAACCATCTGGCCAACGTTAAGGACCACAGCTCTTCAGTGCTCGATTTGGTCCCCTTGGCAAGGAAGCTACTAAAATCACCTGGACTTTGTTGTGGACCAACTCGCAGCACTGAGCCAAAGAGTTGGCACTCCCTCACAAACCACCAAAACCTTTTATGCTCCCCTTCTGACATGCTGGGGATATTCAGTGTGGAGATGGGCTTAGTAGAGCCAAGGGGGGAAATCTTATCATTCTCTGTATTTTTTCTGCTTTTCTTGGTTTTTATTGTATAGATGTGCCTAGACCACAGCTCCCTGCTTGTCTTTTGACCACCTGACCACCAGTGTTGAATGCCCCTCATAAGACTACTCAACAAATGTATTCTACCACAATGCCCCATTCTAGGTCCCCCCTAGTGTGTTGCTTAACTTCTGTTCAAAGGCAACATGTTTGTTTAGTATTAGTAGTGGATTTAGACTGAATGGGGTACAAATGTCTCTTGCTTAGTGAGTCATGTTTAGTTAAAAAAAGTCCCCATGTCTGTAGGAGCTGGCCAGCGTGCTGTTCAATGATATGTTGTCTGCAGACTCTGGACTCTCTCCATGTAAAGCGGCATCTCCAAGCATGGGTAAGGTGTGCCAGTGATGTGCATCATTGCTAATTTGCCCTTTTCCCTTCCCAACAGTTACAGTAATTATCAGAGTATGTTTTGTGTCCTGGGTTGATATTTGTCTTTTTTATTTTGATTTTTTTGGAATGTGTGTAAAATTTATGATTTTACCTTTAAACTGCAGGTGCATGTTACCCAGCCCACACATTAGGTCCTAAATCTTAACTTCTATGTTAAAGTCATATTATTTACCAAATAATTCACAGTAATTACTGAAGATTAATAATTACAAATTAGGCCTGCGGTTTGAGAGTTTAAACAAGAATAGATGTTTGGTGTTTTGGTGTATGGTTTAATGAGGCACACACTTTCTCTTCAGGAACCGCAAAAAACGTTTGAATAATGCATTCTGTTTGGCAGGAATGGGATCAGAGTCTGTCAGGTCAGGAATGCAGGGATTTGGAAACAGCCCCGGAAGGAAACCATCCAGTAAGAGAAATCTTTTTCTTCCTTTTAAGTCCAAACACACTCCAGATTGCAGAATCAACCATTGTGCAGATTTACGTCAATGTCTTGTTGCCTTAGTTAAAATATATACTTTTTTCCCGAAGACAGGGCAACCCTCCTGGATAAGATTCAGAAGGCCGCAGAGGTAGTTGCCAGCGCTGTCCTTCCACCCACAGAGCAGCCTGGTATTCGTCTCTATGACAACCACTACCGGGCAGTGGTGGCGCCCTCTGCTGCCGTTGAGGTGGCAGTGCCAGCATGTGCTTACAAGATTGCCTCCAGCAGCCACAAAGGTAAGCTGGATACATAAATCCTCTGTAAAACAGGTATTCCTCTAAAGATGTCTGCTGTCTTTTGGTGCTCTAATGGTTTTATTGATTTTCTGAGTATAGAGTTGTTTTTATAATACTTGTAAGAGCTATAATAATCTCTTTGCCTTTACTATTCTCAGCCTCTCACAGGTGCCCAGGCCAGGCTGGTGGTGGTTGGGAGGAGAATAGCAGTGGCCACAGCTCCTCTCACAACTCTTCTCTCGAGATTGAACCATTAAGCCAGACTTCGAGGGGGGAGAGCAGCAAATCGGGTGAGACAGGCAGCCACTCTGGGGCCAGCCGAGAAAGTGGAGACTTGTCAGAACGGTGAAGACCTTTTGAATTTTAATTTAAATCTTATAATCCAGTAGTTCTTTGTGATGTGCTTTTAACTTAATGTTTTGCCTAAGCCATGATGAATGCTGCTAATAATGGCTACAAGCTTTTATATAGTTTCTGATGTAAATAAGAGCATGCATTTAGATCCTCAATAATCAGTCGTCATGCTAGCAGTTTTGGATAAGGTAACCGATTATTTAACACCTCTAAGCTAGACAAATAAAACATCAACACAACAATAAATTATTCTTATGGTTTATAGTATTTTCCTTGTTCTCTTCTCAGTGTGGAGGCAATGCAGTTGGGTGACTGTGGCCAGGAGATGGCACTGATCAACAATTTGACTAAGGGGCCAAAAATATTCCTGTCCAGAGATGAAAGCCAGCATTTTATCAAAGAGTGAGCCTTTGTTGGAGAGATTTGAGGGCTGAAAATTGTGCAGTGACAGTTATAATACTTTATTTTACATAATTCTAGTGGCTGGTAATGTCAGCATGATCAGTGTCTTTCTCCCTCATCAGGTGTTCAACATTAAACTGTGAGGTTGTGGCAGAACTTCTCTCTCTCAAACTCAAGGACTCTACACAGACTGTTCAAATGGTACGATTTTTAAAATTAATCTTTTTCAAATACATCTAAAATGTATGACACAGTGCTGTCTTGGAATAGCATCTTACACTGCAGGGGTTCCCAGTTATGGTGGGTCCTGCACAATTTGTTAATTTCCATGACAGTATCTATTTTTGAAAAGCAGCTACTGTGAACTGGCTCTTTCCTTTTCCTCTTTACAGAGAGCACTGTGTGGCCTGGCCTGCCTGATGTCTGCTGATCTTCTCTCTCTGGACCAGATCTTCTGTGTTACACACAAATGTTTAGCCCAGCTGAGTGAGGCAGGATCAGGCCCTGTGGCGAACAAGGCAACCAAGGTAAAACATATTGAACAGAGTTAACGTGTCTTTGGATCTTCAGAGTTTACAATGTAATGGGATTTGTATACATGTAATAAGAACTCTGTCTCTCTTTAGCTTCTTAGGCAGTTTGAAGCTCTGTTGGCCAATCCGACACCGGTGACAAAGAGTGACATTGCAATTTGTCCAGAATCGTCGAGCCCCTCACTTGCAGGGCAGCCAATAATTCCCAACCTTGCCAACCCTCTTCTCCCAACACCACTCGATACTGTAGCACCATCTAGCACTGCATCCACACAGTGCACACAGGCTCCCACTTCTGAACCTGGCTTGGACCAAGAAGACTCCAGTACTGTTGTTGGAGGGTCTGCTCTTGTATCACAAGTAGAAGAGAGGGTAGAGGAACATCAGATGGTTTTTGAAGAGACAGACAGACCTAGAGACTCCTCCAGAACCCCTGAACCTCTTCGACATCATCCCACTCTGTCACTGTTCAGTGGCATGGAGCTGGTAAACAAAGGGAAACCTGTATGTCTGGTTGAGCCTGTTCCTGTAGAGCCAGAGAGCCAGTTAGTGGCGGAAGGCTACACAGACTTGACTGTGGAGAAACAGTTCGAGAAAATTGCAGACTCCACTTCATCTACTAACAGTGAACCCCTTCAGCACAGCAGTGAACCAGTATCTGCCTTTTCCTTCCTCAGCCTCTGACCCTTCATTGCCTTTTGACTGATGAGCATCCTGCTATGGCTGAAATATGACCTGGAGCTTAAAACCCTGAATTCCAAAAACCTCAGTTTCCTAAATCTGGAACCTGAAACTTTATGGTTTCTTTGTCAGTGGTCCTGGTGTTAATATTGAAAAATGAAAAACATACAAGTATAGAAATTCAAATTTCCAAGAGGTGTAGAATATATTGTAAAAAGGTACAAAAATGCAAGGACCTGTACTGAAATCTCCATATGCAAATGCTAGTCGATTACAACCAGGGATGGATCTTGTTTAGTGTTTTAATTTTGTTTACAGTTTGATATAATTCTGAACCCCATTGTTCAAGTTACGTGCACGTTTTTACTCACTCAGACCTCCATTTTGTTTATTGCAATTGAAACATACACATTAGATCATTATGCATTAAAATATGCACTGCATAGTGTTTCCACTCTGCATCTTAACTGCAGAATCCCGGTACTTAAATTGGATGCAGTGCTTATGGTTAAAATATTATAATGTCTTTGTACAAGCCTAAAGCTCAGCCCTAATTAGCCCAGGTTTAGTTTCTTACTTGACAGGGTTCTGATGAAATTATTGTGTCAACAGTTCTACTTTTCTATAAATTGTATTTCCCAAGCATGCCAAAACATAATTGACGTAAAGTGTCTATATGCTTTTTCAACAGATCCCACACATTATTTACATGTCTAGTCATTGTATGAAGATGATCCGTTAATCATGAACAAAACCCATTCAGTTAAGTGCTTGAGTATTGTGCTTTGGAAGCTTGTGGACAGATACCTCAGGATTAATGTAGTGTTACGTTTTGATTTTGCACTGGGGAAGTTATTCCCCGAAAGCTTCCGTCTTCCAATCTTACATGAACAAATAAAAGTATTGCCGCCTTTACCAAAATATGTTCATTAAACATTATCAATTTATGTTTTTTGCCTAATCTCTAAAGCATCTATCACCATTTGTGTGAAGTGTCAAAAGTCATGTAACAACCACAGCCCTTGCAGAAATGTTAGCATTTATGCATGAACATAAACCAGCACAATGCACAGATGTGGAAAAAAAAACTTTTTTATTTTCAATATTATTAGAACGCCATTTAATAAAATAACAATGATTCGAAATTTGTAAATGTGCTAGCTATATGTTATGTACAATTCTACATACAAAACATGAAAGTGATTGTAATGATTATCATCAAAAGCTGATAGTCTTTCACATGGACAAACCACAGTGTTTCAGAATAGTGCACAACTAGTAAAGGGCTATATACCTGCCCTTCATATACAAGCACAACTGCTCAAACACATATTCTGCCTGGATGCTCAGTCATGGCCTAGAGCCATATATGTATTCCTCACACTATAACCTGGGTTGGACAGAATTGGCAAGTGCTATCTGCAAATTATTTGCATTGTGTGTGTGATTTTTCAAATAGAACACAGGTCAATGCATGTCATGGCCAAACACAAAATGCATATATTACATCAAAAGTAGCCAATGTATATGCGGCTCTGGCCACATGAACATGTAGAGCCATAAGTACTAAAACCGTCCCACACTTGACTCATGACTGATGGTGTTACTGGAGCCCCTGGGTGCTATGTTAGGAAGGCTAATTTTAGGGCTTAACATTTCCATGGTCTGTTCCTAAGAGATTTGGGAGTCATTACAGGGAACTCAACGACCTTAGTAAGACACATTTCGTTTAAGGCTCTTCAAGTTATTTAATGGGTCAAAATTAAATTAGGAGCACTTCAAACCTTACCTACTTATCACTATAATCTGGCTCAAGCATAGTCTCTGAATTCCCCCTGGCTAAAACCTAATAAAGAATACCTTAAACCAGACCTGAGTCTAAAATGCATTGCAAGGTATTCAAAAATCAACAATCCTACAATGATTGCATGGTGCAAACTTGTTCTTCCAAATGCAAAGATAAAGTGAAACTCACCAACTAAGAGTTTACAGTAAAAAAAAAAAAAAAAAACTAAACCAGCCTTGTTTGACACTGCTCTGTACTACAGCTTACCATCAGTCTGGCATCATGGCACACATGAATGAAATCTCAAAGCCTGAGTTTTTAATATACAAGATATAATTGAACTAACCAAGCTTCCTGAAGTAGTTAGAAGGATAGTAGAACTAGGCAACACATTATCTCTGAACAGGCATTGTCATTATCAAGTCATTCTGCAATGACTGTGAAATACTCACATGTACTTAGGTACACCTACTACATACTCCCAGAAGTAATAAGTACAAAAAAGTAAAACATATGTGCATTATTTTTCTATGTATTTTCCACCCAGTTCAAACAGTTCTGTGCTCACTGATCTCCAACAAAAACAGCCAAGTGCAATTGTGTCTTACTTAGGAAAAACATGATCTTCTATTGTATCATTTATCATGTAGCACCATATGTATCTGCATGGCTGAGTAAAAGGGAATATCATAAGCACACAACACTGTTATTTGAGGTTTCATTTGTAGCACCCAAGTGGAGATCATGATGAACACAAGAACAACAAAACTCCACGCAATTAATGACAATGGAAAAGTGCTAGTGGATGTCAAATGTTACATGTACAGAGAAAGCATGTTGTGCCAAGGCTGGAGATATACAGTGACCCAAGTCCCCAATGCACTGCCCTTTTTTATTTTTGGGTGTTGGGGTTTAAGAGAGCCAGAAATGGTCATGTTGGCCCTGGCTGGCCACGGCTTTGCAGACTGCTGAAGTGGGCTTCCCTCAGGATACGGTTGATATGACTGTAAGAGGAATCTCTCTCATCTGAGAAGACAGGTTCTTCAACTTGCTGACCAGAGATGCTGGAGATGGGAGAATTCGTTAGAATGCATTTTCCCTTTTGGTCTGGGGACTGGCTAATGGAACTGGTTCCTGCCAGGCTCTCAGTACTGCTAACACCACTGTCACTGCTGGAAGACTGGTGTAAAGAACAGAACCAAATTAATCATTCAAATATCTGATCTTCACTGCATGATAATGATTCAACTAAAGACACTGATTAGCATCCTCACCTCAGAGTCCCAAACATCACGGCCCAGTTCAGGGAAGAAAGGCTGGTTTACCAACCGCTTAGCCTGATGCAGAAGCTGCACATCGTCAGCGCTACAGCTGTGACGCCGTTTTCTGGATGAGAGGTCATATTAGCACTACATTTTCCCCACATATCTTGAATATTTCATCACCATCTGTGTTTAGATTTAACAGTATACAACTATACTATATTAATAGATCATGTGTGGGGCTATGATGTGACCGATTGCTGAGGTTGTCAAGTCAAGTTTATTTATGTAGCACATCATACCCAAAAGGTTTTTCATTGTGCTTTACAGGAATAGAACAAAATAAGAACATATTAATGAAAGAAATTAAAATATATAGAACGTTGCTAAAGTAACATTGAAAGTGCAATTGATGTGTAGAATTTTTAAATGAGGCAGGGAAGAACAACTCAGTTTTTAGCAGCTTTTTATAGCTACAGTTGGTCCGTTGGCAGATCTGACGCTGATTGGCAGGTTGTTCCAATAATGAGCAGCATAGTGATTACACACCATTTCACCACATTTAGTCTTTTTTCACCACTCACTGATTTCAGAGACCTACAGTATTATATCCATCAAACACAGATGTTTTTTACAGTCCAAACGACTGAGTGATTTGTGCATGACAAGTAATGCTTTTAAGTCAGTTCTGTACTGTACTGGGAGCCAGTGCAAGAACCCGAGAATTAAAGTGATATGTTCTATTTTCTTGG
>JBBKCR010000101.1:30599372-30616283 GCA_037577295.1 Ladigesia roloffi
AGCAATAAAGCTGCTAAAAAAAATACTCTTCCTAATACTCCAAAAGACACAACTCACACTGACTCGCCCAAAAATGTGGACCTTCCCACTCAAGTGAAGTCCATGTCCTTGATGAAAGCTGAAAATGTACTTCTGGATGAACGTGCTATGGCTAAAATTGGGAAGTCCAAAAGCAACTGGCTTGCAAAAAGAGAAAAAGAAATGGTGAAACAAGCTGTACTTTTAACACAGAAGGGGAAAAAAATGACCACACAAGACCATATCAAAGTAGCACCCGAAACTGAAAGAAAAAACGCCCGAGGCCAAAAGCAGACAACATTTAAAGCTTTGCCAGCTTCCTCACTGACTTCACTGGTACCAGCATCCAAATCTAGTGTAAACGACTTTGATGAAATTCATGCTAGCCCAAAGGCTTTGAGCAATCCTTTTTTAGCTCAGCGAGTAACAGAGCAAGCACGTTTCTGTTTATTTCAGACCAAGACTTCTGTGTGGGACCACATTAAAAATGGACTTTATAACCGGAGATCTTGTACAAAACCAGGGCTTTACAGTACAACACAAGATGTGTTTGTTTCTAAGTTTGGAAATATTTCAGCTTCTGTACAGAAGAATCATTCAGAGAATCAGAAGTTAGCTACAAAGACATCCTCTCCGCCCTCATTTGCTCTTGGCCAAACATTAGTCCAGAGGCCTGTTGTCGACATGGGTACTTCAGCATCTCATCCAGGGATCTCCGCAAGTGAAGGTCCATGGACAAAGTGTCAACCTTCAAGGGTTTCATCACAGAGTCAAGGTAAAATATTATAATAGGTGAAAGCTGAATTTTCCTATCACAATGACCAAAACTGACAGAAATCTCACTACTCAATTGATTTAATTCCATCACTTTGCCTTAATCAGAACAGAAAAATTGTACTGCTCAATTTAATTGCATTTTCATTTTCTAAATTCATTCACATTACTGAAAAGTCAAATGTAATATTCTGTTTTACGTTAATCAAAGGGAAATGTTATGTACTTTGTTTACAATAGGGCACCTTAAAGCTATTAGTTTTTCACATTCTCAAGTGTCTAGGATTTAATGATTGAGCACAACATACTTCAGTTCAGTCAGGATGAACATTTGAGGTATGGAATCACTAACAACTTTTTAATTCTTTAATGTAGCAGTTTAATGAACTGCTGCTAATGGGCTGCTGCCCTGTGATGCATCTCTGGCAGCTCCAGTCCAGAATATCTCCCAAGGAGTGTCTGGAGTGTTCTCATATTTTTGGTTTTGTTCTTCTTAAAGCCCTGCATTTTTATCACTGTAAATTAAATTAATTGATCACTGTTCTTACCTGCTTATACAAAAGAAATTACAGCACATACCAAAGAAAATGTGCGTGCCTGAAGTACAGTATAGTCTACACATTTAAATTCTTGCTCTGCAGGAGAGAGCAGTTCATCGTACATTGTACAGTACAGATACAGGCTTACCTTTACATTTTCTTTAACGGTAATGAGACATAAAGCATTTCATGGACAAATTTATTTGGAGGCCTGACCACTACGCCCAAAGAGAATTTCATGTAACTGCATTAAGATGCATAGAATTTCATATGGAGTTGTTCCCCTTTACAACTGCTGTAAATGGTAACATGGGTTTTTATAGTCTGATTTAAGCATAGAGTAATGGTATTGATATTTGCTCCGAGGGCTGTGTGCATGCATACAATGGAAACTGTTGAACATCACATTCTGTATGAGAGAAGATGATGGCAACTCTTGATGCCTTGTTTCTGGTGCACAATCACTTGTAGTCGCTCATTGTTCTGTGGTCTCAATAGTTTCTCACCCTCCCGAGCTCACCTTATTTTACTCACACACCCCATGGGCTGACTTAACCTTACAGTAATTTCAGAGAGAAAGAGAGAGAGACTGTCAATTTTTGTAACATTCAAATTAATGCAAACATTCAAATTAGTATCAAAACTTGTTTCATTTGTTAGAAGTAAAAAAGTAAAGAATATTTTGTGTGCTGGTGAGGAGGACACACATTCTGTTCCAGATTTCTCCTCCAGGTTTTGTTTAGACTTGTGAAACTCCATCAGCAGCTCCTGATTAATTTAATGAACACACTTCTATATTTACATTTAGCTAAGGCTTGCACACTACTGTATAAATATTATCTGTTTGAACAGATGCTGTGAAGGAGCAGAGACTGGGAGACGTGAGACTTGGTGAACTTGCTGCCTGGCTTTGTGCTCGGACACCAAAATCCCCCGTAGAGGCTGCAAGCATGTTGAACAGAGGTCATTCAAACGCATATTGAACCATGGAAAAATATTATGCTATGTTCTAGACCAGCAGTGAACTCCCGTCCTGGAGGGCCGGTGTCCTGGACAGTTTGATGGTAGTCCTCCTCAAACACATTCACTCAACCTGATAACTAACTGGTAAGTTGAACCAGGTGTTTCTGAGGAGGGAAATCACCAAAACGTGCTGGACTTGCGGCCCTCCAGGACCGGAGTTGCCCACCCCTGTTCTAGACAAACAGTGCAGAACGTTGATCCTGTTGGGAAAAGCTCTATAATTGGATGATAACTTGAATGAGGTGTGTTAAAGCCGGAAAACAAAACTAGAAGGATGCATCCCTGTTTGACCTTTTAAAAGAAGTTGTGGTCATGCACCCGAAAGTATAAACAGTTTTACAAAAGATGATTTTAAATGCTCCCAATATTTGATTTTCTGAATAGGTTCATATTCCAATTGTGATTAATCCTTTCATCTTTGTTTCTCAGGTTGGCAGTGGTATTATGGGAAGTACATTAACGTCCAAAAAGGAGGAATTGGTGGGATTGCGATGCTACTTGCTGGTTACTGTGTCCTAAGTTACATATGGAGTTTTCCTCACCTGAGTATGTTAAATTTACAGACCACATCTTCTTACAATTAATAGATGACATTGATTTCCACGCACAGGTTGTTGCTAATAAGTAAAATGTGTTTTACAGAGAAAGAACGCTGGAGAAAGTACCACTAGACTTCATGGAGGATTGATATATTGCAGAAGTATTTAAACCATGCCTACCTCACAGTATTTTTTTGTGAGTAAAATATGAAGAAATGTAAATGTGTGCAACATTTTGCATATGTTGAAGAATGAAGTGCATATTTATATGGTAATTTATTTACTAAATATTTTGTAATAAAAACTTTAAAATAAATGTAACTTGCATTAACTTACTTTACAATAAAAAGGTTTTACTGACACTGTATATGGTTACACATGCCAAAATCACTATTCATTTTTACATCACCATTACACAGATGACATTTTACAGAATATTTCATAGTGATGTTAATAATCTCTCTTCTAAATGGCTGCACGTAATCTGGTCTGGGCTCCTCCCTTATAACAATGCCTCCATCCTCAGGGCACAAGGGGTCTCTAAATGGTTTATTTAGTATATAAATCATATTATACTGTCTTCAAACTCATCAGATCCCATCACCCCATTGAACACCTATTGGAGATGTTGGCCTGCTATGTTACGGTGCTCCCACCACCATCATCAAAACATTAGTCTGATATAAACTTAACTTTATATCAGGAGAGCTACATCATAAATTAAAAAGGATCTATTTTCAAAAGTTTGGAATGATTTCAAAAGCTGTAAGTAAGCCTTTGAGCAGAATTTTTCCAGCAAAGTTCCAGATGTGTACCAAGGCACATAGAAGCTGTTGTGGTGGCTTCTGGTGGTCCAGCACATCACTGAGACAGTTGTGTTGTTTTTTCCTTCATAAAGATAAACTTTTTTAGTCCCACAATTTAGAAATTTGCATTGTAAAAGCACAAAGTGAACAGAACAAAAGTAAGAGCAGCAAAAACAATAGAATAAAAAATATACCCCACACCAGCCATACCCCATACCATATACAAATCATCTTGAAATATAACTATGAATATTTGTATTGAAATATATATGTAAACTTGGTTAAGTATATGAATGTATACATGCATTAAGTGGATATATACACAGGTATGCAATGGAGTGGCATTGCCAATACAGTAACACATAAATTGCACTAATCAGTCTTGAGGCTGACTATTGCAGTCATTGGAAAACTTCTCTTAGTTGGAGTTGTAGGAGAAGCCTGCAGTGTAGTTGGGGAAGAGAATCAGTGCCTAGAACCATTTCCTGTGGGGCCCCAGTTTTGGACCCCATACCACACAGCCAGGTCTCACATACTGTGATTGGTTTGCGAGGTAGTCCAGAAACTACATTATTAGGTGATGGTTGACTCTTTTTTAATCCAGTTTATCCCTCAGGATTGTGGGTCGGATGGTTATGTAGGCACTGGAGAAATTAAAGAAAATAATTCTCAAAGGGCTCCCAGCAGTCTCCAGGTGAGAGAAGGAACAATGTAGGAGGTGGGTGACGGCATCAGCCACCCTGATGCCAGACTGAAGTGGATTAGGTGATGAGCTCTGGTGAGGCTGAACCTGAGTGAGGACCAATGGCTCAGAGGTCTTCATCAGGTGAGATGTAACAGCCACTGGCCTGTAGCTGTTGAGGTCCCTGGGATGTGGAGTCTTTGGCCTTGGTACCACACAATAAGTTTTCCAAAGCTGAGGTTTTCTCCAAAGCAGCAGGATTTGGTTGAACATGTGCTACATCACCCCACACAGTTGATCAGTGCAGGACCCACTGACATTCTAGCATTGATCCTCCTCAGTTCACTTTTAACCTGGATAGCTGGAATATACAGGCTTGGAGACGGGTGATGGTGTGATGGAGGTCGTATGTGAGGGTGGGGGAGTAGTGAGCAGGGAATGTAGAGAAGGTGGGAAGTGTTTGGAGTGGAACAGAGGTGAGGGTGTTAAAAGCCGATGCTGGAGGCTGCATGGTTGGTGGGGGGCATTATAGGTGGAGAAGCGAAGGCAGATGGATCAAACCTGTTGAAAAAGTCGTTCAGTTCATTTGCCCACCTCACATCTCCTATCAGCAGAAAGTTCTGTTCTTTGTGTCTTCAACCACACCCCACTGACCAGTTTCACCCAGCATGACTCAGCCCACCAGAACCAAAAAACACTGGACTTTCTGTACTGTCAACTAAGAAGGTGTAGAGTTCATCACCTCTACCTCACCTTGGAGTATCCCGTCACAACCTGGTACACCTTTACTATGTGCAAGACAGGGAGACAGCAGTCCCCCAGACAGTCCCGAGATAGTCAAATGAGACAGAGGAGGCTCTAAATGACTGTTTTGAATCGTGGGAAGTGCCGTGTGATGAGAATGGGGAGGATTCTGAAAGTCTTGTTATCTGCATGATGGACTACATAAAATTTTCTGTGGATAACCCCATAACCACAAAAAATGTGCTCTGTTTTCCAAATAACAAATCTTGGATTACTCCAGAAATCAAGGCTGTTTTTAAAAGGAAGAGGAACGCCTTCAACTCAGAGAGGAGGTGGTGAAAAGGATGAGCTGATATATTTCAGACAGAAAGCACATTCTGGTTCCAAACAGCCAAATAACTCCTTTCAAAACTGCTGAATTCCTCAAATTTATTTGTTTTTTTTTGTTTTTTTTATGGGTTTTGGCCACTTTCCATGATATCAAATCATTTTCTATTTTAATTGAGAGGGTTTGTTAACAACAGATACTCTGCCATCAAACACATTAAATATGAAGTTGTCATTAGAAAGAATTAGGCAATAATATTACTGTTGTATTCAAAATGAATTTAATATTGATTGATCTTTGTTGTTGTAGTGAACACACAAAAAACAAAAACAAATCAAGAGCTGACCATATATTTTGACATAAACATGGTTTAACCAACATAATAAAAATAACTTCCTTTTTGTTGCATTTTACATTCTTTCTTTACAAAAATTATAAATATTTGTGTTTCACTTTTACATTATTTTATATAAAACAAAGATACAAATGTTACAGTTTTGAATGATGTAGAAAATGAAATGTTCTAACATGGGAACCCAACTTGTTTTTACCATGCGGTGTTAAGCAAAGGCCACACTCGCACAGTAAAATAAAGAATAGTGAAATATGTGTTCGCATATACTCTCCTAAGGCAAAGAAGCCCTTCCAATGAAAAGGTCTTCTGAGTGAACCCCCACCACACACACAAGAGCTCAATTCACCCCAATATATTGAACATTAGTCAGTCATATTTGGTTGAATTGAACATATGTAGTGTTGCTGATCAAACTGATTTTTAGATACAAACGAGCTAAATTTAACCACATGAAATGCTCATGTGAAACTGTATATACACAAATTAATCTGCCTTCATTAAATATTATTTTACACTGCATTGGTCTAACTTGGGGCAACAAACCACAAACAACTGATATCAACTGGTTTTCATTCAAAACTACCAGGAACGCCCCTCATTCCACAACGTATGCAGAATCAACCAATGTGACTTTAGCTCGCTACTCAGGTTTGCTCCTGTTTTGTTGGAATGAAAACATGCAACCATGTTGGTCCTTTGTGGATAAGGGTTGGCACCCAAAATATACCCCACTTCTGCTGAAGTAAACAGGTCTGTTATTAATGTGTTACAAGCTGAGTTAATCACACAATCCAGAATTTCAAAGGCCAGAGTTCCCTTAATGCTACAGTAAGGGGTCCTGTTTGCCTCCTGAGCTTGCTATAACTACCAATGCCAGGAATTTAAATGTTTTAAGCAATTCTACTTTCTGTAAATTACAGAAAAGCCTATCTTAACATTTATCTAATCAAAAACTACTTTGTCTTTGAAATGTGTCTGGAAAAGGCTTTAACTTTGAGGGTGAATGATAATGTACAAAAAAATTTGTAAACTGCTTTGAAATTTCTGATTGTGGGGTTAACCTGTCAATCTCTCAAATAACTGTGCAAAAAAGGCTTGAGTCTCCTCTACCATCCCTAAAGTAACTACTGGCTGCAGAAAACATGGCTAATTGTAAGAGTGTGTATTAATGTTTAAATGTGCAAATGTTAGTTGCTACAAGTGGCTGAGACTGAAGGGTAAGTGAGAGAATGTGGACCCAACCAGCAGGGGTCACCATCCACAAGGGAAATTAAATATGTTTTAGGTATTTCTTCATATGGGCTCGTCCAAATGCATCTTAGAGGTACACAACAGCTGTCTTTCTGTTTGGGGAATGAAGCTTTAAAAAAAGAAACATACAAACAAAAAAGAAAAGTAACATTGCACCCTCAATCTGAGGGCTTATGTTTTCCCTGCACGGAACACATGACCGCCTAGGGTGAGTTTGTTTGTGTGCAGAGGTGGTCACATACCTGTAAGGTACAAACTATATGCTAAAAATAATAATAATAATAATAATAATAAAAATAGAAACAGAAGCACAGCAAATGCTTCAATAGTGGTATTCAATTCCCTCACCATGACTGCACTGTCGTGTGTACCTATATGATTCACTTTTTCTCATTTCCAAGCACTTCTAGAATCAAACCAGGAGTGTGAAATCAGGAAGAACACAGCAATCTGCAGTACATGAAAGTTAAAAGAATTGGGATTGAATACTACTAATTGAAATCCACCAAAAGTGCTTGTGTGTGCATGCTTCTTTTGGTCAAAATCCACTACAAGCTAGATATATAGTCCTAAGTGCAAGAAAGATCTGCAAAAGGCTGCAAATATAGCCTGGCCTTGAGATAAATTGGGGCTCTTGCATAGTGCAAATGGCCCGAAAGTCTCAACTCGAGGAGTGCTGGCCAATCTTCTAACAGTTCTCACTAGGCACTCCAAGCATGTCCAGCATCTCATATTGAAAAGATGAAGCAACTGGCAAAATGTCACTGAGGAACCACATCCTCAATGTGACAGGAGGCACCTGAGGGGCTAACTGGGTTCAGAAAATTTTGAAAAAATTCTAAAGAAAACCCCCATGGGCAGCACAACTTCAAACTTGTTATCGTGAAGCCAGACAAGCAGATCTCTGAATACAGATGTTCAGTATTAACCAAAGAACTACAGATATCAGACATCACAGCCTTGTATAGGGTGGTGTGGGCATGTGTATGTACAGCAGCATCAAACAAGGCTTTCTAGTAAGATTTCTTGAATGATAGGCACAACAGATCATTGCTGCTATCTATTCTTCTATCCCCTTAATTATTACTGACCTGAAGGGACACTTTATGCACAAGCCTTTGTTTTGCCAAAAGGTGTTCTCCAAATCTCACATGTCATGGGATTACACTCGCATAGTCTCTGTGATGGCATGAAGGGTGATGTGTCAAACATAAACGCAAAAAAACAAAGAAAATATGGCACTAACATTCTAATATGCTGTTCACTGCAGCTTCAAGCACAGAGTCCGTGTCAGCCAGAGAGACACTACCATGATCTGACGAAAGAGGCTGTTCAGGAGGACAGAGATGGCCAGAGCTGTGTTGAAACTGGCCAGGAGATGTGGAGTGTTGAGCATGGTGAAGGCGTTGGTGGTGAGGACTGCTGCTACTGATAACATTATTAGCTCTCTTTTTCTTCATATCTATTGTAATCTTAATGGGAGGTTCTCTGTGTTCTCCGTGTTGCCCACCCCCTGGATCCTCAAAAGCTGGATGGGATTCTGTCCTATAAGCAGGCTCCATATATATACTCCTGTCCTCTCCACCTCCTTCGGTGTTTGTCACGTCTTGGCTGGGAGAGGTCACCATTAAACTGGGAAACCCTTCATAGTCAGCTGAATCTGTGGCCCGTGACCTTGAGTTCTTCCTCTTAGGCCCACAGCAGAATTCCTCTAGGAAGCCATCTGCCACAAGTAGGAGACATTTTGTGACCAATCAGGATGCACAACTTTACAATTGAGGATTATTTTTCTCTCACATAACATTAGAAATATCAGGGTTCTGACAGGAAAATAATACATGTCCAATGTTCTGTTTTATTTTACCTGGGTCTACAAGTACTGTTCGTTTGTCTTGAGTCAGTGTGCTCCGCTCTTCTTGGTTGAATGTTCTGTCAATCATCACTATTTCTGACGATGGACTGGACCTCTGAAAGAAAGATTAACTACAGATTTTAGGTATGTTCTTAGATGTCAGAACTTAAGAGTACTGATTTTTAAACAGAGGGTGAATTGATGGCATACCTCAGCCTCCACCATGAGCAAACGTCTATATTTGTTCACCATGGCTTGTGTTCTCATCAGCACTTGTGTTGCAACTGCCTGAAATTCTTCATCCACTGCAAAGAACAAGAACGCTAAAAGCTTGTACTCAACGTTTTCAATGCATCCATACCTTTGACCTCGTACCTTTGGTAAATTCATCTTCACAAAGTGATGCTCCTTGGAACACATGGTAGGGTAGCAATCTGTCAATGACATCATTTAATGAAGTGAAAGATCTGCGGTCTGGCGTCATGACTCCAGTATGATCCCTTCTTAACTGCTGGAGGATCCTGCAAAAGACAAGTAGGGTACTCTCAGGAGATCTTACAGTAGCTTGGTATATTAATACTTTTCAGAAACATAACTGGCAAATGACTGGTTAAATCAAAAGGCTCACTCACATCCCTCCTCTTGTGAGCTGCTGAGTCGCAGGTCTCTTCGGAGTGGTTGTCAGAAGAGATTCCTGGTTAGCAGGAGTTAGCATGTTTGAACCTGAGTGACAATTTGAAAATAAATATTAGCCCATAATTTGTCACAAAAAAAGAAAGACATACTTAAAAACTCATACCTTTGGTACCAAGCAAATTAACCAGCTGTGGTTGCCCCTTTTGCGC
Source organism: Ladigesia roloffi (assembly GCA_037577295.1). Taxonomy (NCBI): domain Eukaryota; kingdom Metazoa; phylum Chordata; class Actinopteri; order Characiformes; family Alestidae; genus Ladigesia; species Ladigesia roloffi. The sequence goes on from JBBKCR010000101.1 coordinate 30,609,129, forward strand.
TGATAATGTAGAGTCATTGGAAAACTGAAAAACATTTTTACATGTTTAGAATTACTTCTAGATAATAATAAAGCAAATGTCAAAATTATAAAAAAATAAGACAATATTAAACATCACGTACCTGGTTAGGGGGTACCTGTTGTTTTTCATACTGTAGTTCTTGACCTGCAACACGTGTAGAGCTTGCAGCGTTCTGTACCACAGGTACTAAAAGTCGAGGCCCAGCACCGACACCCTGGTGTGCCTGAAGCCCCTGGGCTGCAGTGTTAACCATAGTGACATGGCTGGGAGCCTGCGAGGTCTGTACAGTAGCTGGACTGGATGATGCATTTGTAGTCCAGACTTTGGTTGTGGGACCAGGCCGCTGGGATACCTGCACTACAGCGGTAGAAGAGGCCTGCCCTATCTGACCTGCATTCACCATACCTTGGTTCACTATGAGTTGCCCCCCAGCTGCAAAATTCTGCCCAGCAATAATCTGTACGGCTGTATTCTGATTAGTCAAAATGGAGTAGGTAGTAGTGCTAGCTAAGGATGAGTCACCTACTTGTGTGTTGGTTTGAAGCACTTGGCCATTTACTGCCTGGAAGCCATGAACAGTGTTCCCAGTGGTGAGGGCCAGGGAACTAGGAAGCAAAAACTGTCCCTGGGGCAGGCTGGATGGGACCTGCGGCTGACTTTGCTGACCTAATGAGGAGTTTACTACGATGCTGGTGGCTTGATTAGCTACTTTTACTTGTTTGGTAGTCTGAGGAGATCCATTGGCTGTGTATGCGCTACTGGATGGATTTGCAGTAGCCGTGGTATTGGGCTGGATCCCTATGTTGCTGATATTATAAACAGTTTGTCCACTTGTCTGAAGTGGCTTAGGCTGAATGGGTCTAACCAAGGTCTGTGGTGCAGGGCCCCTTTGAATGATAATATTCTGCAATGGTATTGCCCCTTTATTAAAGGGAACTGACACCTGTCCAGGTGCAGAAGGGGCAAAAGCTGCTCCCTGGCCAGCATTGTTCGTCACTGCATTTCCACTAGGTCTCAACAGGATCTGAGGCCGTTCCAGGCTGTTGATAGTCATCATGGAGGGGGTACCTCCATTAAATGAGCCCACTAACTGAATATGTCCTGCTGGTCCATTTGCCAGTGGCAACTGTGGAACTTGCTGGATAAAAGCCTGAGGTTGTGCCCCAGCAAGGGGCAATGGGGCCATCATTCCAGCTCCTGTAACACCACCAAATCCTCCAGAAACCAGCTGCTGAGGGAAGGTGGTATTGGCAGGAGCTAAAGAAGGCTGGGAGTCCAACAAGGCCTCTTGAGCCAATGTCTGCTCTGTGATATCTGCCTCCAGCAAAGACTTTTGGAGTATATCAAATGGTTGGTCCTCACTACCCAGATCAATTCCACTGGGGGAGACGGCCCCCTCAAGCTCATCCTCAATGAATTGAAGACTGCTAGAAAGCTGAAGTCCATCTCCACCAGGCTCACTAAACTCTTCCAGGTCATGGTGGCCATCTTTAAGCCCTTCATTTGAGCCACCCTATGCAAGAAAGAATTTTTTTTTTTACATTCTAGCGTCCGTTACATTGGAATTGTCTGATTATGCAGGTTCTGATACAAACATACTCACTGTGTCACTTGCAAAAAAGGAGCTTCCTGACCCATATGTGGCATTTGTCAGATCGTCCTCTTCTATCTGTCCATGGGTAGAAAAAGGTGCCAGTTATATAGATTCTAACCCTAGTTAAAACAGCCACACATTTACTTACTTGGTTTAAATCATGATTTTATCAAAGGATGGACTAAACCAATCAATTATAATTCTGACAAACTTACCGACTTGCTATTAGAGCCATGGAGATAATCATTTAAGTCTTGCACATCTCTGATTTGAAAAAGAAGAAAACATGGCCTCATCAAGTCTGCTAGTGTCACATACAGTCACAGTTACAAATATATCATTGAGTTGATAAATTAACTATCTTTCTTTACTCAAACATAAAACGTGCTATTTTGTCATGGGGATTCTTTTGAAAACAAATGATTTAGCACAAATCCAACTCACCCTATAAAATCCAGAAGACGGCGATCGTCTTCATCATCCATGACACCTGTGGTTACGGAATAATATATTAACACATTCCTTTGAAATCTTTCAGGTACCAGATACTAAAACTAACTTTCGGGCTGTATTTCATCATTGATACAAAAGTGGTGAGGATTCAGCTTTCAGCTAAAATCTTTCTGAAAAGTAAGATTTTGATAGCCATATCTACAGCTGTCTAGAGTAAATATGCTTTCAACATCTCAAAACTGAGTCTCATATAGTGAGTGTTAATTAAACCAGACCAAGTCTCATAAAACAATCAATAATTCAGTCTCTAACAAGAGTTACTTATGTATCACTTATGTCATTTTATTGTTAATCAACCAGAACCAGGTCTCATAAAAAAATTATCACTTTTAGATAGCTTTCTAATAAATAATTTGAGTATTAATTACCGTGGGTAAAATACATTTTATTATTATTTTACAAAAACTACTGTCAAAATCTGTCATATTATAAATAGTAGGCAAAACTGGACGTAAAATGTAGTGGGAGGAAAAGTGACCATTTGAACCATACTATGAAATGCATGTAAGTATCACAGTAGGTATTCATGGAAAGAGGGTCAAGGGAATTTTTAATCAAGGTAGATGTTTATATGCTTAGCAAAGTGTCTGCGTTTATTCCTTCTATGTGTTTCTCCTGTGAGACACAAAATACCTCGCCTCCATTACAGCGTACAAAATGGCGCCTGGTGAGCAAAATTGCGCCACTCAGTAATTCAGACGCAAAGTGAAGACAGGGGCAAACTAGACAGCTCACAATCGTTCATAAAAATAAAATCATGCCAGGATTTTAATTATGGGGCCAAATAATGCGCACTTGCATGTCTATCAGCATTAAAAACCAGCATAATGAAGGACAGTGACAAGACAAAGCGTGGGGATGGGCTCATATGTGCTCGTTCAAACAGGAATATTTTTTTGTTTAAATAAAATGATTATGAACAGTATCTGGCCAATTTACAGTCTCACTGACTGGCAAATCGGCTGATCAAGGACACATGTGCCTTTCCATATGCATGCAAATCTGAAAACACGACCCTTTCTCTAGAAAAATATCGCAGATTAATAAAAGACCATGGAAGTTTTAAAAGGCTCAAAACAGCCACTTGTCTGCACTTGGCTACTGGATAATTACTTATCAAATCAGTTATTTGGTGGAAATCAATCAAACTACAAATGCAAGGCTGACTTGGATTTTGTTTTGTCTGAACAAAATCTTCAAACAACTCATTCTCGTCGCTTTTTGCACTAAAATGGGGTTTGTTAAAGGACTGCAGTGCTCAGAAATGGAGTATATATTTTACATGTTTATATTTCTAGCACCATTCTGGCCAGTTCCAGTTCTACTTTAGTGGCCAAATAAGGGAGGAGAAATGACTCCTTTCCCTTCCTCTCTGTAAGAGCAGCAAAAAGTGTTAGCCGTGTGCTTCGATTGTTGAAGCAGGGGGCGGAAAAGGAGACGCAGCAAAAAACCATCGACCCTCGATGTACAGTCTAATTTAAACAGTGTCTGAGGAGAGGAGAGTTCTGGCTGGACGAGCTCTCTTTCAGACAGGGGATACCACAGCCAGAAAACACAGTTTAATTAGTGTTTATCGTAGCCAAAACTGCAGTTTCAGCTGTAAAAGGGATTACAGATAAAAATAATAGCTTTATGTACAAAACGTTTCAGAAGTCGTCGGTGGGTCGTTTTGGAGGTGAAAGCGCTGCCGCTGTGTGTTTTGATCCTCGAGGCCGACATGGAGGACGCCTAGCCCGGCCACTGTTCTGACTAGCACCCGCTGGAAGTTGATTCGAGCTGGAGGAGAGCTTACATCCGCCACTGCTAAGGGTTTCTATCGATACAACCTATACTGTCTGCTACAACTTCGTTTTGAGAGAAAAAGGCAGATTAAGTCGATGAATAGTATTTTTTGCATTATTATGCGTCTTCTAGCTAATAGCCTCCCTTTGTGCTGGTGTTTTGCTAGCTGGCTACACACAAGGAGATTTGAGAAAAACATAACGAAGTAAACCGGTTTCGAAGCATAAATATTTATTTCGATTTGCATGACATAAAAGACGGCGGAAAAAAGAGGCAAACCCTTACTCCTGTCTCACTCCTCTTGAAACCCAATATCTCCATTTGGCAACTTTTAATTTGCTCCCCCTCCTCCTCCTCCACCATCAACACCACCTCCTCCTTCTCCTTCTGCTTCTTCTCCCTCTCCCACTCATAATGTTCTTTCCCCCACACTGTCCCTCGCTCCTGTCTCAGATAGATTTTTCTCTCGACTCTTCCCTCCCCGAAGGAGAGAGGGGAGGAAGGAGCCTGTGTGTGTTTTTTCCTTGAAATTTTTATCACGAAAAATTATAATACACTCAAAGGGGAAACTCACCGTCATGAAAAAGCAGTGCCTTGTCAACGGGGTTTCCTCGCCATCTCTGCACGGGCGGCCGAGGCGGTGCCGCTCCAGCAGAAGGCAGCACCCGCAGCCCAGGGGAACCCAGCAGCGTCTGCAGAACCTCATAGGGCTCTCTCTCAGGAGCACAGGGACGCCGGGGAGACACGGCCCAGACATCTGAGGCGATAACAACGACCACAGAGGACAACTCTTGAGTACAACGAGACCCACTCAGTCCTGCGGCCTATACACTATAACAGACTATTTTTTAATTGCCTTAATTGGTGCATTCAAATAAGTAAAAACGATAGGGGGCGTGGAGTTCAGGTGACCACACCCCAAACTTATGATACTCCTAAAGTGCTCTTCCAGGCAGAAGTGTTTTGCCACATGTCCATTTATTTCACAATTAAAAATCAAATAATTCACACCACTTATGCATTTGCTTCATAAACCGAACTCTACCTCACCATACCTCGCGTGCTGCCTAAATGCCAACCAGTACATAGCACCGATATTCCTGATTTATTTCACTCACTCTTCTGTACTTCACATAATTGGTGCATCAAAACAAGGTGATAGGGGGCGTGGTTTTAACAGTGACGATACCCAAAACACAAGCACACGACTAGTCGAAAGTTTTGCCACATCGATATATTTCGTAAAATAAAATGTACATTTATTTTTTAATCTGTAGATTTGTATTATTGTTAACATAAACTGATATCTCCTGTACCTGCTGTGTCTGTCAATATCTCAACCAGCACCCTGCACTTTACTCAAATCAGAAGCACAGGTTACATACAAGCACAATACAAGTAAATAGCTTTTGCACATTTTTTAAATCACTTAACCATATATTTCCTGAAATATTTTCAATTTATTTCACACCAATTATCAATTTCTTCAGTTAACTGCAGGTCTATATTCTGCTGAACCCAAACAAAAATATATCTCAATTATGACTATGTGTCAACCAATTAAACAGCATACACCATATTACAGCACAGATACACCTATTCTGTTACATTTTGCACACCATTTATATCTTGCCTCTGACTGTTATGTTTGTAACATTTGTATATTTAGAATAATATTTTTTTCTCTATTTTTTATTACCATATTACCTTTTGTTAGCCTTTCTAAATATCTCTTCAGTTTGAATTATTTATCTTTTGAAAAAAAAAAAAAATTAATTTCACTACATGCTGTTCTTGTACAACTATATATGATACAAATAAAAAATCTTGAATCTGGAAAGTTGACCAGTAAACAATTATAAATGGAAATATGTCAAAGGAAACAACTCTCTATAACGTGGAAGGAACATGTATAGTCTGTCCATTAAATGCACTCATCAGCTGTTTCATCCCTTTGGCTGTCACTTATTAGCTTCTTAAAAATCTAAATATCTATATGTCTAGTGATCCACATTATAATTATAATTGTGTCATGTGGTGGTCACTAGTGATGAACAAAAAATGAAAATTTCTGGCCAATAAAGGACTCAAATTGTGAACATACTGTAAATTTATTTGTAAGCATATAATACTGTGTGTGTATTTCGTCAGTATTTAGTGAGTAACATATAGTGCTTGATAATGCACACGGCGCACCGTGCTTTTGCCACTGGCGCAACTCATCATTGTTATTTTGTGTGAGTGCATCAGGTTTTTTTTCCCGGCAGAAACATACGTTGTCAATATAGCAGATGGCATTGCACTGAGTTAGGCGTGTCACTGAAAAGAAGGGGTGTGGTGAGGCGCATAGCGTGAATTTGCTATTTTAGGAGAAGTGAAAGTCATTTTGCCACTGACCAGAAAAAAAACTTGGTCTGTAAATCATTTGTGCATTGTTCAAAGGCTATCATATGGACGCCTGACACTTTGGGAAGAGTTCACAATGCGCCCACACCCTGCTTTTTTCATAAGCAGGAGCGAGAAGCTTTTCATGTGAGGGAAAACATTATGGAGTCCTCGAAATATAAAATTCAAATGTATATCACATACATCACCCCATGATTATTTTTAAAATGCATATTAATTATCAGTATTATAGTATTATACGAGTATTATAACAAGTAACTGACGGGCTATTTGACCAATAGTGCTGGTAAATAAATACAAGTTACAAGCTAGGTTGTAAAGAAACACGAAACTATATCACTAGCTCATATTTTGGTTAGATATTTTTATATGTATTCCTTACCCTGTTAAAGATAGTTGCGCTTGTTGTTCGCATGTTCTCCAGATGGAGTTTCTAATGGGACAAAGGCTCCCTCGATGTCTGAGGGGTTGTAGCCGATTCAGCCCCTTTAGCGTGAGAGGCCCCCCTCCGCGGTTGTTGGTGCTGAACTCCTGTACGCCGGGTCTTTACATTTATCATGCGCATGCTCGCTTATTTCAAGGCGGTCATTGCTAAGTAACAGCGACATGGGCAGTTAATCGTGTTAAAACTAAATTACAAGAAAGAACACATCTTTTTGTCCCTATAAAATATTTTATTTGGAATAAGAACCGAGAAAATGTTCTGGGAAAATCATTGCTGCTTCGGGAACCCCCTCCTCTGATCGGGCCTCCATGAGCTATTGTCACGGCTCGTTGCCGCAGGAAAGGAGAAGGGGGAGACGCTTCAGCAGTAAATAATAGTTTTAATAAAGAAAACA
>JBBKCR010000101.1:30616383-30631089 GCA_037577295.1 Ladigesia roloffi
GATTTAGATTTAACATTTAGATTTAGATTTAACATTTAGATTTAACATTTAAGATTTAGATTTAGATTTAACATTTAAGATTTAGATTTAACATTTAAGAATTAGATTTAACATCCACAGCATTGACCAGGATTAGTGTACATTTATATATTATATATATATTCATACAGCATATGTACATATACACACACACATATATGCTGTTTCAAGGCTGCTTCACTTTGGTTGGTGAATTGGTTAAATACAGAGGAATAATATTGTGCTATTCACACTCTGTGCTGTTGTGTGTTCATATATGACAGAACGGTCACTTTCAATTCATTAACACCATGATGGTCCATTTTTCTTCCTGTGTGATAAAACAATCTACACTGGATCAACTATCTCCATTACCTTCTTTCGTCTTACCTTCTTCCTCTTCCACACCAACTGTCTGCATAGCCTCACTCCATAATCCTACTCAATCATAAACCTACTGGCCCTTCATCTACCCTTCCCTGCAGCTCAATCCTTAGCATCCTTCTTCCAACATACTCAAGGCTACTATATTTAGCTCAGCTAAACTGTTTTTATATATTAATTTCACAGGTGCCTTTGACTTTACACATGAGAATAAAGATCTTATTTGCGCTCATGTGTGCACTGTTCTAAAAGTAATACTGGTCTCTCACGACGAGTGCATTGACATTCTGTAAATTATATCACTATTAACTGAATAATGTTTTTTTGTATTTATTATTATTTTGGTTTAGTATACAAAATATATTTAGCCTAGTTTTTGATTATTATTTTCACATGAGCCTAATGTGTAATGTGCATATGAAAATACACGTCTGTTCGGATCCAAAAGTCATACCGGGCTTCCACGAGTAACACACTAATAATAACTAATTAATCCTTACTAAGTAATATTAATTCCACAGAAAAGGAACACATTTGTATTCTGTCTAAAACAAATCACAATTCAGTGTACAGTATTATTTGTATGGATTCTGTTTTGGTTTATGTAGTATATTTAGCTCAGCTAAATAGTTTTGACCGGTGCCTAATACATTTTATTAGAATAAAGGTTGGATCTGCTATAAACGTCATAACGTCACCCAATCCTGTGGTCCACCAATAGGTGGTATTCGCACAGAATGGAGCTGGCCAATCACGAATCAGTTTATTGAGATCCGGCAGTGGGGCGTTGTTTACATCCCACTGAAAAGGAAGCGGCACCTGGCCGGTATCATGGAGGCTAACTCCGTGGATGTGGGCTCCAGTGAGCTCGTCCAGGTTCCTGAACGCATGATACGGCGGGATCAGGCCAGATTGGAGGAGCTAGAGCGCCGAAGAACCGTGAAGGAGAGCCAGTGTGTGAAAGAGGAGAACGTGTCCTACTTCACCTCCACTTTCGGAATAGAGAGGACCTCCATAGAGGAGCTAATCTCCAACTGCTCCACAGCTGAAGACGAGAAGACCCCCAGGATATTGGAGGAGGCCACTCTCAGAACCCAGCACCTCCAGAAGTTCCTAAACGACAGCACGATGTTCCTCACGCAGTACGAGCTGGGGCAGGCCCAGGCTGCTGTGCAGAAGCTCCAGACTTCCATCGCAGAGCTTAGGCCCAAGAAGAAATTTGCTTTCAAGTCTCGTAAAGTCATGACAGGCTCAACTTCGGCACCTATAATCACAACTTCAGGCTGCACAGAGAAACCAGGTGCCCATGGCACTTCTGTGGTTGATGGTTCCACACACTGTGGCTTCTCCAACCTCCAGAACCAAGTTCTGGTCAAACTCTCAGATGAGATCCAAAGAAGGGACGTTCTGCTGTCACACCTGACCGACTGCAAAGTGAGACTCTTGGGATCCCCAAGCACATTGCACATCAAGAACGTCCAGGGATGCCAGATCCTCAGTGGTCCAGTGTCGAGCTCTGTTTTTGTGGATGAGTGTTCAAACTGCACCCTGGGCTTCGCCTGTCAGCAACTGCGCACCCACAACACCACTGACACCATGATCTACCTTCATGTAACCAGCCGAGCGATAATAGAGGACTGCAGAAGTGTCTGTTTTGCTCCTTTAAGCTGGAGCTATGAAGGAATGGACAGTGACTTCAAAATATCTGGATTGGATCCCAAAAGAAACAACTGGTCTGAGGTGGATGACTTCAACTGGCTTGCTGTTGGAACTCCTTCACCCAACTGGTCTGTCATTCCGGAGTCTGAGAGAATATGTTCTTGGGATACCGACGAGCTAGTTGCATGAAACACTCTAAATGAACAATGCTCTCACTAATAAATGCAAGTTGTGATTCAGCCGAATTAATTCCTGCTACCAAGATCACTGATTAAAGAAATAAACTCACTTGATCGGTTTTTGTGTAATGTTAATTATCCTATAGTTGGCTTTTACAGTAGTTTTAGGACTAGAATGAAGCTGACATTGTCCTCAGTCATTTCCTTGTTCATTGTTCTAGGTATAACAGTACTTTGGTTAGGTACAGATGTCTTCATAAATGCATTATATATTTGTTATGTATGCATTATGGAGTACTAAAGTAGTCTAACTTGAGCTGCTGTCACATTTTCTGCATGCCATGAAATTCCAGATATTTGCAGTAGTAGGCAAGCTGTATATCTAAAAGTGTACGAGTTTTTCATTCAACTCACATGCCTTAAAACTAAACCGCATTAGTCAATTTAACCCGGAATACTGTGTGGAAAATTTATTTTGGACAAAATGTAAAATCAAAAATGTGAAGTATGTGGTCCATTAATCAAGAAATGGTCAAAATGCTGTCAAATTCACTATAAAATGTTTTTGTTAAATGTGGCCTCTTTTTCTTTATTCAGCTAGGTTATCTGGTAGTTTGTTAATATTTGGCTTTTAAAGCTGATGAAAGTTTCCCTTTATGTGTTGGGACACCATGTTGAGATCTCTGAAAAGCAAAATTGATCAGGTTTTAAATGTACATCATTGTAAGTTACCCCCACACCCATACAAACTGGATTTTAGGGAATAATAGACCTCAGCAAAAATGCTGTAACTTTCTATGCCCTCTAAGACCCTGGGACGGAAGGGGTGTGGTTTCAAGTCTCTTTAGATTCTTGGCCTCTGGTGTCTTTGGAGTGTTGCTGGCTGGAACACATGACTAATCAAACCAATCACATTCTACGCCAGCAGCTTACTGATGGGCTCATCTGTTGGCATAGGATTTCTGTTAATGGGATAAGGCTGATTAGCAGGGTTTACGATGACGTCCTGTAACTTTGGGTTTAATCATTTGAATCCTTGGCTGTCCACTTCCCTATGCAGGAAAAGGGACATTAGTATCAGTACCTGTCAACACCACAGCCTTTCTTACAGGACGAAGCTCAATTGTGAGCATAAAGGAGAAAACTCAGTGGCTCATGCTCACCTTTACACCTGGACGTCTATTATGGGTGCAGTGAGGACCAGGAAAATAACCGAAATGACCCCACTTCACTGGAATGGATTACGGATTTCTGCTTGAAGATCAGCTTGAAAATATCCAACTACGGAAGACCAAACTCTAGTTGAGACAGCTATTGGGGTTCTAAAACTTCTCAGTGGCGATCAAACACTGAAAAGAGACAGTTACACGTAGAAATTTCACTAATAGGTTAAAAACTACCTGTCAAAAGATGGCTCTTCTAAAGGTGAAATTTGACCTGAAGAAACGGGTAAAGTTGGCCCAGATGCTCTGGCTCATGTACTGGTTTTCTATAATGGCTGGAGTGCTAGTCCTCAGCTTGGGCATCTTCTTTAAAATTGAACTACGTAAGCGAAGTGAACTTATGGACAACAATGAAAGCCACTTTGTGCCCAACCTGCTCATTGGAGTAGGACTGTTGGCCTGTGGCATCAATGCCTTCGGTGGCAAGATCTGCTATGATTCACTGGATTCGTCGAAGTTCACCAAGTGGAAGACAATTGTAAAGCCATTCCTTATCAGTTGTTTGCTCTTCAATGCTCTCCTCTTCTTTACAGCACTTTTGTGCTTCACTATGCGCATCCCACTGCAGTTTACTCTGGCAGAAGGACTGAAGAATGGCATGAAGTTTTACAAGGACTCAGATGTGCCTGGGCGCTGCTACATGAAGAGAACGATAGATCTGATGCAAATGGAGTTTCGCTGTTGCGGCAATAATAACTACAAAGACTGGTTTGAGATCCAATGGGTTAGCAATCGCTACCTGGACTTCAGCTCCAAAGAAGTCAAAGAGTACGTGTCTTTCAACATGTTATTTTATAACCAAAAGTGACACTGCCTTTTTTCCCTAACATCAGTTGTAACATAATGAATGTCTTGGTAATAGCTCAAATGTGCTGCTTTCTTAGTTATTGTTGATTTTTGAACAAACAAGGATCATTACAGTGTCCTTGAGTCTTATTTAAGACTTTGGTGAGTTTGATCCAGTATATCAAGTGTAAAGATGATTCAGAGGGTTAGTTTGTGGTGTAAGTGGTATCAACTGTGTGAGCCAGTTCAGACTTAGTTGATAATCTTCTTGGATCACATTTCAATGTCCTTTAAGGCTTACTGTCCTTTCCAATCACTTGAACACCAAGGTGATTGGCTGGGAATAGATCATGGTGTCACGGGAAGAGCCCTTAAGTCTTAATGTTTTCAGAACATTTAATCGTGTTTTGATATGGTGGCATTTGTTACTTGATCCCCCTTGTTCTAATGACGCCATTGAAGTCCTGATAAATAAACACTGTTTTAAACTATAGATTTGAAAAGGGGAAAATGCCGCTTAAAATGAGCACAAATTAATAGATGTAGACAAAGGTTTTATTTCTAGATCTATTTTTCCAGTAAATCTCATTATGGTTTTCTTGTTTGTAGCCGAATCAGCAGCAATGTGGATGGACAATACTTGCTGGATGGAGTCCCATTCAGCTGCTGCAACCCTAGCTCTCCGAGGCCCTGCATCCAGCACCAAGTGACCAACAACTCGGCCCACTACAGTTATGAGCACCAAACTGAGGAACTGAACATCTGGAGGCGTGGCTGCAGGGATGCTCTAGTTTCCTACTATGGGGGACTGATGAACACAATAGGCCTGTTGGTGTTGTTCGTCACTGCACTAGAGGTACATCCTAACTGTACACAGTGTTGTATATATCTCCTCTCATCACTGTCCACAAAGATAGGAACAATACAAATAATGGGTCTAAATTGAACACTACACTGTGAGCAAACTCCAATTGTTTGGAGCACAAAGCAGAAAATAATCTCACAACAAACAGAGGGAGTAAAATTTAAAGGGGTATTCTTTTTGGGGTAGTTTTGTTTTTCTTACATCATTTGCAGGAAATTGCAATAGCAGGATTTGTGAGCATAGAAATAAGCTGCATATAAAACAAGAATTACTGACTGCACTCTTATACAGGATTAGACACTCAGATAACCAGGTAGAAGCCGGGGTGTATGCACCATGTACTTTTCTTCATTTTATTTTATGTGCTAGAAGATGTAGAAAAAGTAGGAAGATGTGATTATTATGGCTTGAAGTAAAGTGGTCTTTCAGCTCTCTGCTCTCTCCTCCTTCAGGCGAGTGTGATGGTGGGGCTGCAGTATGTGAACACTTCTCTGTCCACGTTGGTCAATCCAGAGGATCCTGAGAGTGAAAGCGAGGGATGGATCCTGGAGAAAACGGTCAAGGAAACCTTCACTGATATTATGGCCAAAATGAAATCCATGGGCAAAGGCAATCAGGTAGATGAGGGGGCAGAAGAGCAGGGCGTTGCTACAGTGAGCTGAGCACGTCCCACTCGCTGGAACTTTGGCCACAACTGCCAAAGTAGAGATCTGTGAGAGACTTTTTCCTGTACAAACTCCAGATAATCACTCAAACTATGCAGCATGAACACACAGTCGACCTGTGAGATAAAGGTTTGGCAAAAGGCATGTAAAAATCTGGTTTCTTGTTAACTGGTTTGTTTTTTTGGGGTTTTCATGAGGTTATTATTTTAAATTACAAGCAGAAATTCACAAATGAATCCAACATTGGTTTGAATACTTTCCTTCTGAAACATGAACTCCACATGAACTTATGTTTTGTCACCCATCACAGGAAATTGTAAAACAGAAAGTGAGCATATATGTGTTACAGTATGTTTTCTCTTGGATATAATGAGAAAGTATGTGCAAAACCTCACTCAGTAACACACAAACCACTTAAGATCAAACCCAAAATGAACATTAATTCTGCACATTTAATGCCTGTGCTGGTTTGTAGGATTCCCAAAATTCTCCCATTTATATAATTTCAAGCCATTGAATAGAGCGGTCTGACCTAATGTAGAACTTATTTAAAGGCATGCAGTACCTGTATATAATATTGTACCTACTCTGTGGCAGGTAGCCCTAATTCAGCTCTGTGTTCGTGGTTCAGCTACTTCAGCTACTCTGTATTTGTGCTTCCATTTTAAGGTGAAATTTAATTTTTGTACAAAAGAAGGCAGGTCCCAACAACAAATGTATTGCTACCAGGTTCCGTTGGTGGATCAAAGGTGGAAGGTCAATGCATGAGCAAACAAAAAAATGGCTACACTTCACTAATGCTTGCCACTCGCATAGTGGTCTATGGCCTTTGTGCAGTTTTTTATTTGAGGATGCTCCCAGTGAGCAGCTCTTGTGCTGATGTTGCCTACAGAAGCCCTGTAGTGAATTGTGCAACAGCTATTAGGGAGCCCATTATGATGGCTTGCTTGGTCTACAGCTTTTTAGCTGAGCTATCATTGCTTGTAGAAGCATCAGTGTCACAATAATGCCACTAACATTTGGCAGAGCTGGTATTTCACAAACTGGATCTCCATGACTGTCCCTGAGCTCTTCAGTATGGCCCATTCTACTGCCAATATTTGTCAACAGAGACGGCATGGCAATATGATTTTATGCACCTGTATGCAATTGCATTATTAGGATGGATGCTCACATACTGTTAGCTATATAGTGTATCAAGCTATGTGATCTTTTTTTTACAAATGGTAGAATATAGATGTGAAAACTTCAAAATATTCTATGAAATAATCTCCAGCATGACTTCCAACCCAAACCTGGTAACTGCATAATTACATTGGCCATGGAACTAAATTAAACCAATGGTCTTCTCATTTCACCAACATTTTCCCTCTATTGCTCCACATCCAGCTTGTGCCATTTTACCACAGATATTACTCTGGTTTGTTGGTTTAACTGTGACGAAACACCTCAACGCTAACACAGTTTACGTTTGATTTTCAGTGTACAAATGATTACTCAGAGAGGCATCACTTTTTTTCACTTTTTTGACTGACAGTTACAATGTCTTTTATAAATGTATTATCGTATTTTTAAAGAACTAGACATGTTCATGGACAGAGTAGGGGCTGGAATTGAGAAGGGCTTTAATAGATGTTATGGGGATGGGGCTAATTTACTGAGATATTTTGTGAATTGTGAATGATTTCTGTCAGGTTCGATTTAAGGGTTCCATAACACAAACCACTGGCATGGCAAGAAACATAAGAAGCCACAAATGGCTCATTTTGTAAATCATCAGAAACAGTAATGGGAAAGTGGTCTTTTGCACAAATGGAATGAGCTAAAACAAGTTTAGAGGACTAGAAGATACTTGAGACTGCTGATGTGTTGCAAAGGAACATCCAGTGACAGGGCAATGGGATGCCTGCGAAGACCCCTGGATTCCAGGAGGACACTTTAAAAGTGGCAGCTAACCCCTGACCTCTGTACTACGAATGGCTCACCTGGCTGTTGTTTCACTGGCGGTCGGGAGATCCCTTGCTTTTAGCTTTTCTCTGCGGTGTCTCACAGGAAGGACTCTCCAAATTAAATCTACACTAAAATACATGTACTCGTAACTTTGTAAATAGTATAGAATTGTTATATATTTTTTCTCTTTTTGTAAATACTCAATTGAAAAAAAAGTAACTAAAATTCACTTTACTTCTTGTAAAAACTAAATTAAACTAAGAAGATGTGTTTGTGTATAGCATGCGTAACTGTAAATAAAGCAGCAGAGTCTACATATTATAATAAAATACAATATGAAAATGGTTCAGATGTGTCTTGATGGTTTCCTCCTGTCCTGAACACAGATCAGGGTCCAGAGTGTTCGGGGAACTCTGCGGGAGGCCTGATTTAGTCATTGGATCAGCCTGCGAATTATGTGATCATTACGTAAACGTGCTGTCCGTCCTTCTTGACACATGACAGTATTGAGGACATTTTCCTCTGTTATTTTCTAGGCTGTCTGGATGAACCATAATAGCATATAATATTGCTGAGGTGTAGTGGATCCAGGCAACAGTATTTAAAATGGCAAACGATACTCTAAATGACTTTGCTTGACGAATAAAGTGACTTTTTCCTTTTCACACCATTCCTTAAAAAGAGGCACAGTGTGAATGAGAATTGATCTGTGACCTTGACATTATTTAAAGGTAATTTATGCTTTGAAAAGTTTCTTCATTTTCACATTTCTTGAAAGAATGTTCCATTGAAAGTTCTCCATTTTGTAAGAGTGACAATAGTGTGTAATTATTATAAGATTGCTTTTGTATTATTTTCAGTTAGGCTTCCTATCAACATGTTTAATGATAAAACTATATGTTTCAGTGATATACAGTAGGAGGCAGGTCTAAGACATGACTGAAAACTGCAGGAGGAGTGAAGAGGGGAAGGAGGACAACTTTCTTCAGGTATTTTAGTTTGCAGCAAAGCACATAAACAGCAGCTGAGCTGATAAAGACAGTAAGCTGCTTTACAGAGTGTGCAGCTAAGCCTGCTGGCGGGTGATTCGGAGACCTGGACCTATGCCACTGGCACCTACCTGAACATGGACGCTTCTCAGGGGCAATATCTCAGGGTCAGGGCAATTCCAGTTCATTCCTTATGAGTTATGTAGAACTACACCTCATCTTTAGACCAATTTAGACTCTCACTCAAAGTTTGTATTACTAAGATGTTGCACTATTGAGAGATGATGATATAGGACCTTAGTTATGATGCCATCAAGCCAATTTAATGATATTTTTATCATACATATGAGATCCTATATCTGTGTTATATATATCTGTGTTCCGTTTCCACCCTCTAGAACATTCTAAAAGTGAAATGATCTTTAATAAATGGGTCAAATGCCTGACCCTAAGGTTAGGATTCTCTGGTTTATCTGGGGTTAAATCCTTCTTCTGACCTGCACAGCAGGACTCAATGACAGAATTGGGCCAGTGAGAGAAGAAACTTCCTGATGCTCCATAAATGTTCTTAACACCAGCACAAACAAGCCTTTCCAAAAGAGAGAGGACCGCTGGTGCATAGTATGAGGGTGGTATGATGTTATGGTGATGTTGTGTGGTTGGTTATGCACTGTTTCTGATGACCTACTGTTCTTAGCTGTGATAAATAATGGAGGTTAGTAATAACCTGATACTCCTTTGGCCAAATGTGTTCACTTTACAAATAGAATTAGATAGTGAGGATGAAAAACGAGAGAGTTGAGATGTGGCTCAGGTCCTAACAGCAGCATATTTATGCCTGAGCTTACTCAGCTACTCTTAAATTGTTGATATAGTGTCCTAATAGTTTTTTTAATCTGTGCCTTGGCTTAGTCAGTGTGCTCAGGGTTTGCCGTTTAATAAAGATGAGTTCATTCCAAATAGCATTAGTGTGCCCACTCTTGCTGAACGCTGCCACCTGTGGGAAACACCAGACACAGATATTCTAATCACACAGTGTCGGTCTGAAGGAATCACCTCAAACCAGGAGTCACTGATCAGAACGTATGGTCACATTATTGGCCTGAAAATTATGTACTATTAAAGTAATTGCAATAAAACAAAAAACAGCCTTGTTTTTATATTATTATTATTAGTAGTAGTAGTTATATTACTATTGTTGTTAGTAAGTTATTATAATTACACCATTTGAAAATTCCAACTGCTTTTAAACAATTCCAGCTGCATAGTTCATATCTAATAGAACAATACAAATACAAAAAAAAGTCTGTAAATAAGTAAAAACATGGAAGTAGTTGAGTAATTTTGAAGCATTTCCATTGGTCATGAAAATTTAATGGTTTAAAATTAATCAATAAATGAAGATAGAGCATATATGGACAGCATCAATACACTATGAGACACAATGTACTTAAAATATGCTTAACTCTACCTTAATTTAGCCCTGAAAATACGCCAAACAACTTAATTTGAATTTAGTGCCCATTAATTTGTAAACTGTTCCCTTAATTTTTGCCTTAAAAGTGGATTTAAGGTGTGAGTGAGAAACCCCTTAATCCTAAACATATGGCATTTTCTTCAGGAGGCTCAGTTATTTAAGGGGCAAATTTTGAAAATAAGGGAAAATTTCAGTGGTTTTACCCCTTAATCAGCCTTAATCTGTGCACTTTTCCACTTAATTTTCCTTACTTTACTGGAAATTAAGGTAAAAATTAAGGCTATATTAAGGGGTAAAATTAAGGGGTTTGGTTTCGTAGTGATATAAAGCAAAATTCATATAAAATGATATAAAATTAAATCATTGATGTTGGCTCATTCCCAGTTGTATGATGTGAAATTACTCTGTATCCTATAATTACAAAAGATTATTATATGCAACAGTAATTAACAATACGCATGCCTGATACATTTCACCCACAAATGTTTAAAATTTGACTTACTTTCACATTCAGGCTGTTTTAACAAGCAATCGTACTAATGGATTTGTTCCCTTGGATTTACCATTACCAGCATTACACACATCCTTGCATTGTTAACTTTAAGTTACCATCGCCACTGTAAAGAGCTCTGCGTTAGTAAGTTTGCACCATTATACATCAACCCACTCTGAATAACTTCAGTATGTACAATGGAACTAAGCCTCTGGAATTCTCCTTTGGGGATGCTTATGAATACACACAAGCATCTTGGCATGGTGTCTGTCGGTGGCTCTGAATACACACTGGTGTTTCCTCTGTCCTCCGGCACTATAGGCAGTGTTATGATGAATTGTGTGTTCTCTCTCTCTCTGGGGAGCTCTGCAGTTCAGTCATTTCCTCTCAGCTGGAAAATTGCCTCGTCTTTCCTCTCGTCTGCTGCCACCAGGTCCGTCTGCAGCACTGAACTCCCTCTTCCTGGTATGCATACACACACACACACACATGCTCCTATATTGTGTCTTAATGTACACACTCTGCTGCCGGTGTAAAATGTGTATCCTCTGTTCTGTGTGTGTATCATTATGACCAAGATCGACATGCAATGACATCCTCCACTGAAAGGTGAGTGAATGTTGTTCATTGGGTTTGCAGTCCGTGGAGAAACTGGCTTTTCCTCTGTCTTTTCTTTTTGTATACACAATATAATTTCCTCACACTGGAAGTTAATAATGCAGAACCATAAGAATCTCCACCCCATCACACAGACATCTCTCAGAGAAAGTGCAGCCCACACACACTCCGCTAAATGGGATCATGATCTCTGCCTGTCTGAATGATGCAGGAGCCAATGAGGCGAGTGTGTGGTTGGAATTAATGTCTGCACAAACAAAGAACACACAAATACTGTAATATAGTGACTGCTGAGGGATTTTTATAGTATCTACTGTCTGAATAAGAGTTATAAAAGTTTACCTTTGCAAATCTAGGGCTCATTTGACCTTCATAGACATTAATAAGTAAATTGCGCCGTACACTTACCGCATACTCGCCAGCAGATGGCAGTATTGCAGTTGTGCTTGTTGACATTAGTGGAGTTGAGTTTGTAATTGAGTTGTCGTTGGTCTGGCTGTAGATAGTCTGAGAAAGAGAGAGAAACAGAACTACATGGAGTCTTTCTCCAAATAAAGAAGGGTGTGAGAAAACTGTGCCTCCAAGTCATCTCATTTCACTCGAAATGAAAACTCTGGCTTGTGTTAAAACTTATTACATGGGGATCGGGATCAGGGGTTACACCGCATGACACAAACTGACTGAACCCGAGATATCAAGGCTGTTGTTCATAAAACCTCAGTAAGCGAGAAGGCTGATCTGGAATTAGATTTCTTCATACATTCGGGTGGTCTAGTCTCTGAAACAGGTCAGCTCTCCCCTGATAAACTGTTGGAGTAGGTGCCTAGCTTCCAAACGTTAAGAATATGAGCGGCTGTAAAGATTGCTCAGTTAATCTCAGTTATTATATAACTATACAATAATTTGTTTGCAATTTATATGGGCATAATGTTGAATCTCTTCTCATGAATCTCTTCTTATGATAAGAAACCGAGCCTTAATGGACACACTGAATTTTGTATATTTTGGAGTTATCTTTTTTAGAGCATCATGGAAAACAAAGTGGTTATCGTTTGAAGAGTATGAAGCAGTATGCAGACATTGCTAAAATTGCAAAACATACCATTCACCCATTAGTCTCAACACCAAAATGTAATTTCAGTATCAAAGTGCAATTTCACCTATACAGTGCAGCCAGTAATAACAGGTCATTTTCATATAACGATCATAAACAAAAACATAAATCTGTGTCATTCTTATTAATAAGAATAAGATTTACGGATGTACTCAGTGGTGACCATTAATTCATTTATTTATAACAGAATCTGTGTGGGAGCAGGAAAGATGTTGGATGACAGCAGAATAATTCTATTTTGAGCTTTGTGGGTTATAAAAATGTCCATTATTGAGCTTTCTGGTTGAGAAACACTTCTGTTTTAGCTATAAATATATTCAGTATATGCCTGTTTGCTTATTTTTCATAAATATTAACATAGCTGTCCTCAGGAGGGCAGTGTCCACATCGTTTTAGGTTGATATCAAGGCCCATTTTTGGTGGGATAGGTACATAACCATATAGTAATGTGCAAAAGTGAGCACCTGAGAAAATGACTTTAAAACCTGTTTAGCTGTATGTGTTTGTAAGAGCTAATTTTGGGATGTCGATTATTATTATCAAACCAGCTCACAAGCACTGTCTACAAACATATCTGATGGTCTAATGCTTTTTAATGCTTTCTTGAATTTCTTCTAATATTAATGTGTGTTTCCTGGCTGTAATTTACAACTTAAAATGGCTTTAAACTGTTTGCAAAAGAGCCTAAAACTTTTGCATTGCAGTGAATATTCTATTGGTTGACTTAATTCAAACATCAGCATCTCATTTCTAAATATCTGCTTTCATTCTCAGGTCATTTGTATCGACAGACAATAATTCATCTCATGGTCATAAAAAATTTACCCATCCCTGACCCCAGACGCCTGTGGCGGGCTGCACTCTGGGCCTGGCCCGAGTTCAGGGCCGCTCTCATTGTACGTGACTCAGACACCCAGGATGGAGACACCGAGTGACACAGAGGGAGACTTTAGGGGAACGCTTCATTAAATGATTTACAGCACGGCTGTCTGCGCTGTAGTGCTGACTTAGGCATAACCAGGAGGCTCCATTAATGCTGCAACAGAGGTGACTCCAGCTTACTGTTTGTCTGGTGGCTTTCAGAAAATGTCTTTCCCCTGTCCTTTAATCGAGCTTCTAAAAATCCTCTGACCTTCCGCCGCCTGCCTGAAGTCCTGAAGTGCAGCTTATCGCTGTGTTGAAGAGCTCATATAATGGAAGACTGCATTTTTCTTACGATGGACTAATGTGTGCTTAGGATGTGAGAGAAAGGGAAAATGGGCAGTACTACTTTTCAAACTTTTTACACATTCAAATGTGCATGTAGGCTAATTATTGTAACGTGAAAGCTGCAAAAACGCATTTCTTGTATGTCATAACAGTGAAAACAGCTGTACTTGCATATATCTGCATGTTCAGCCTACACAACTTTAGTCTCTTTAGGTGATGTTAAACGTATGAGGAATGTTTCAGATCAGGCTGCTGTTTGAATAAATGAATGCAAACGAAATGGGTTCTTTTATACATATGTAATTCTTAAAGAATTTTAAGGTTTAAAAATGCTTCAAACACTGAGTAATAATTCAAGTCAATAATTCAGCACTTTCATATGTATTTACACAATATATGTACAAGAAAGTATAAAATATATGTGTATACTTTAAATATTGATATTATTCAATCACCGGCACAGCTTTTGAACAGCCAATGTTTCGTAACATTACTGTAATTGAAATCACATCTGTTTACATGCTGTTATTTACAAACATCACCGCATGTTGTATTTCTATATAATATAATTTTCTATGTAATATAATATATTATATCTAACTATATAATATTGAAAACATCACCTATTGCTCTGATGACAGCTTTGCACATTCTGCATTTTTTCAATCAGACACATGAGGAAGCAACCTGTGCTCTTCGTCAAGAGTTCCTTAGTGGAATAATGCGTTTGGCATCATCAGTTATGGGTAGACATAATCAGGTGGGTAGACACTTAGTGATCCTGCTCCACTATGGTTCTACTCCACACTATGGCAAGAACCACATAACCAAGTAAAAGTAAACAACACTCCATCATGACCTTATTACAAAACTTATTCTGGGTTGTTTAACCTGTTTTATGTTTTGTGTTCCTTCATCATTTAATTTGGTTTAATATTAATTTCTTCTTCTTCCTCTCTCGGCTTTTCCCTTCAGGGGTCGCCACGGCGAATCATCTGTATCCACCTAGTCCTATCTTCTGCATCCTCTACCCTTACACCAACTAACTTCATGTCCTCTTTCAGCACATCCATAAAT
>JBBKCR010000101.1:30632481-30653940 GCA_037577295.1 Ladigesia roloffi
TTAGCTTTAGCCGTAGCAGTCTGGTAGTCATTTAATGGAAGTGGATGGGCGTCAAACCTTTCCAAGTAAAAAAAACCTGCACAGACACGTCCAGATTACACCCCGTGGCTCTTAAGACATGAAACGATCGGTTTTTGTGAGAAACTGAACAGTATTTATACCATTTTTTACCTCTGAAATACGACCGTCTCAAGCTAGGATAGGCAAACGCCGGAATCTCTCAGATTTTCATTTTGGGGTGAATTATCCCTTTAAAAATTAACCTAAACCCTTTCTGTTGATGATCTATATATGCTACTCTGCAGAAGACCTGAGGTCTCTCTCATTTCTTTGCACTTTGCTTTTTGGCTAATACAATTTTATCCCTGACTGTCCTGTCTTTTGTATACTGTGCGGTGCAGGGTGTTTGTTCAGTACTGTACCTGTAGTGATTTCGAGGACATACACATTCTTCTGTATTTTGGACTGTTCGGTTTGCTTTTTCATTGCAATCTTTTAAGATGATATCCTCAGAAGAAAATGACAATGGAGGTTTTGTTCTGACAGCTACAATACATGTATGTGTGTGAGTTTGTGTGTGTGCGTGTGTATGTGAGTGAGTGAGTGAGTGTGGGTGTTTTACTACACTGACAATGAAGTCCAGTGACAGGGTTTTTGAGCTCCACTGCGTTTGAGTTCGACTGGCAATCTCAGCAACAAAAAGGCAACATATTTATCTGAAAATCAATTTCCTGAAGTTTCTCCTCTGATCGCTCTGAGAGTGGAGTGGTATAAGGCGCCAAACATAGTTTGATGAAAATAAAAACACAAGGTCCCTGGCCTGCTGCTGGGCTGGAGAGTGCTAATGGGAAATATTAATCTATCTGCTCTGCTGTAGACCTTCTTTGTGTCTTATTAGTGTGAAACACCGCAGAGCTTGTGCAGAGCCATACAGCTGTACAAGTGAGAGAGTATATCTATATATAAAGAGAGAGAGTGTATCTATATATCTATATATACAGAGAGAGAGAGAGAGTGTGTGTGTGTGTGTGTGTGTGTGTGGATGTATGCGGCCAGGATAGTGTCTCTAATGGTCAGTCTGCCGTCTCAAAACATGCACAGTTTTAACACCTTGTTTCTGTAATGAATAAAACCTTAAAATATTATTTTTTTTACAAGTACACACGTCTTCCCCGATCTTTTCATTATTAAATGTTTTTTTTCTAATTGTAGAATAGGTGTAGAAAATAACAATGGTTTCAAAACCACTACAATACTTTCTGAAGACAAACTGCATGCATGTTACGGCATGCTGGTCCAGTCTTGCTGATTCTGGGCCAAAAAGATAAATACTGGAAACATACCAAAGCAAAATGATGACAGAAAGCCAAAACAAGTATCAACAGCGGTCCATTGTGGTCAGCAGGCCTGAATCACATGCAGTGTCTGTGCCCCTGACCTTCCCTCACCGTGCTCAGAGTGTGCCTTGTCTCTCAGAGACAACATGCCCTTCTCAAATGTGCCATTGTTGGACAAGCAGAAGAACAATGGTCCTCCTCCACCCAGAGATATCCTCCATACCAGCTGGTCGTGACGAACCCTATCGCCACCCCTAAACCCCTCGTACACCCATACGCCCAGTAACCGCATAAGACCGCTGTTGTCCATAGCTGGTCAATGGACACTTGGATCGATTGTTCACAAAGCAGCCGTGTGTGCTGTTAAACAGGCTCTGGGGGTAGAAGATGAATATTCACATTGCTGCATATTTGTCCAGCCTCATACAAAAGAAGCTCACACTGAGACACAGTTGGGCTGGACAAAGGCTGGACAGTGAACAAATAAAGTCATGCAACAAACACAGGCATGTGTATTGTATTTTATAGGAACACTTGAATCTTACAGTATACAAAACTCTAACCTTTTGTGGCATGCATGAACTTACTGAGGTCTTGCAAATCTGCAAGAATGCATTAATAAATAAGGGAGCATGTATCTGTCTATTAAACAAATATTTGTTTTGATTTGTGGTTGAATTGTTGAAATGATTTGTGGGTTGTTTATGTTTGGTTGTTTTTTTTTATTATGGATTTATTAGGTTTGTCAATTAATAATGTCTCAGCCCTTGGTACAATTAGTATATATGTTACATGGCCTATGTTTTTGTAGAAATTTGGCCTGCAGGCTTTCTGTATAAGATGATTTTTCATTCCACACATTTCTTTAACAGGTGCGGGCAGCTCTGAGTGGGGCCATACATCATGTTCACTCTGCACCCTCAAACCAGGCTCAGAAATTAGTGCTCACAGAAATCTCCTCTGTGTTGACCATGACAATACAGTAAAATATACACTAAAAAATGAAGGAAAAAAAAGAAATGTGGGCATTAGTATGTTGTCACCCAAGTCTTTTTCTTTTTAACACACAATCTGAAAAGAGTAGCCTACATTTGTGTGAATAGCTATTGAAGACAAATGGACACAGATGACTTGGAAGTACATTTGTCGGATGCACTTATTTAATGCAACTTGCAATTTTAATCAGGTGTACGCCTTAAGGGTATAATGGGTCTTGCCTAAGTGGTGTAGTGTGGTGTTCTTTGGTGTTACTGTTCTGGAGATCCAGCACTTTGATTCAACAATGACAATAAAAATATATTTTAATATTTCATGGTATTGTAATTTAACAATGAATGTCCACATAAGCTCTCTCAATAAGAATGAATAAACATGCATGGAATCCAGACACAAGAACAGAAGAGCTTCAATATGATACTTTGACAGAGCCAAAAGCTTGAATCTCAGTCTAGTCAAGTTTGATTACTGTGGGTTGTGGCATTTGCTCTTTTGAAAAGAGTCTCTTTTCTGTGACTCATTCTTCTAAAGGTTGAGTATTAATTCTGAGTCACCAACAATGAACCCCTCACAAAGTGAAAATGCCATGGTCTGTTTTAAAAAAACTCTTTTTGCATATTATTTACCCACCTTATTCCTTCCTCCCTGAAGGTTCCTTAGCCATCCGTGTCAGATTTTAAGAGCGGCGTGAAATTTGTGTGGATGACAGTGCTTATTAAAATCATACTTTAAAGCACGCATCAGTCATTGTGCATTAGACGAATAAGCCAGCTACTAACTCAGCACAGAAAGACACAGGCACACATCAAGAGAAGGAATATACTTTAATTTCTCAGTAAAACACTGGCTTATAAGTCTTTCAGTCCACATAAACCACCACACCTTCCATCCTCTGCTCCATGTTTTATTAATTATCCCAAACACTGCTCCCATTTCCTTTTACACCCATATACCGTGTGTGTTCCAAACATGACCTCAATATACAGAGCTGCTTAAAGGTTCGTGAACTCTTAGATTTTAGATAAATATGGCCTGAAAATCTGAACAGATATGAACCAAACACTTTACAATAGATAAAGAGAACCCAATAAAACACTTCCCACAACATATTATACATTTTGTCATAAATATTTTGAACAAATTGATCCAACATTAAACTTAGTATGCGAGCATCAGTTGGAAGTAACTTGATCAGCCATGACTTCAGCCAAAAGTTTCCTGTTGCTGTTGATCACTCCTGGACATTGCCTTGGAAGAATTTTGGCTCAGTGATTT
Organism: Ladigesia roloffi; assembly: GCA_037577295.1. Classification (NCBI taxonomy): domain Eukaryota; kingdom Metazoa; phylum Chordata; class Actinopteri; order Characiformes; family Alestidae; genus Ladigesia; species Ladigesia roloffi. Next base: position 30,636,090 of record JBBKCR010000101.1, read on the forward strand.
GGTTGGGCTTTCTTACATAGATGCTTCACGCTTCAGGTCCCGCCTCAGTTCTCCTGGATTAAGGCCTGGAATTTCTAAAACACAACATTTCTTCTTCTACAACCATTTTATAGGATGGCTGTGGAGTTTAAGGTCATTATCTTGCTGCAACACCCATCCTCCGTTGTGTTTCCGTTCATAGACGAATGATGAGACACACTCTTGAAGAATTTCCTAATATAATCCAGATTTCATGATGGCCAGGTTTCCAGGCCCAATAGCACTATAATAATGTCACCAGGAATACAACATGTCTCATTTAAGACATGAGGATTGAATTTTGCCTTACCAGTGCACAGAGCAGTCTATCAGTAGCCCTCTGGCTCATCCAAGTGGTGCCAGTGTTCTTCTCGGAAAGCAGGGCTTCCTCCCTCTCCCATACACCTAATTCTTGTCCAGCACTTGCCAGACTCATGAGCACTGGCTGATTCACCGGAGAGGCCTGCAGATCATTAGAAGTTACCCTAAATCCCTAAAATTTCCAGAATATGATGTACACCTTGTTTTTTGGAAGTATTTTTGTTGGATGGCCACTCCTGGGGTTGTGAAACATTTTCTGCACTACTTGTCTGACAGTGTCTTAAGTCTTATTGAAGACCACTTAAACATCCCTGGCAGTTTATCACATGATGGCTTTTCCAGCACAGTCCAGCACCTGTTAAATCTTATCACATGGCTTTAGCTGGTGCCACAGCCAGAGAAATTGCTGGTGGCTTCAGACAGTTAGCTCTGGAACTTCACTGACCACAAGTCACAATATTTACTCGTCGGAATGTCTTTTTTTATTGTAATTATTTGATAGCATTTACAGCGCATTTCATTCTGCAATTTAAGATTTTAAAATTATGTTTGCTAGTAACTTATCACTTACATTTCACTGCATATTTCGACGGGACATGCTGTGCTGTGAACAGGCATAATATACGAGTAAACTGTGCCATGTTGTGTGTTAACTGTGCATAAGAAGTCCAGTGAGATCAGCACTGTAGCATGAGAGAATCTGACTCTAGCAGATGGCCATGACGTATTGGAACCTAGAGATATTTCCTTCAACGAGTGTGTGTAATGTGTAACACCCTCCGCAGAGAGGCAGCTCATGCCAAAACTGTGCTGAGCCTTGGATTAGTGTTGTGATTTTGAGAATGCCCATATGTTTCAACTCCGTTGTTTCAAAGTGGATAACCCTGGAGACAATGCAACATACCAGAGTATCTAGTTAAGTCTCAGTCTACAGGCCAATAGTCAAATCTGTACCCACTCTCATAGGACTACATTCATATTCTCAGTTACTTCTACACTTAACATTTTGGCTCACTGGTGTCAGAACATCAGAGGAGGATATCATATTACATCCGTGTAAGTTTAGACCATTTATACTGAGACATTCATCATGAAATGAAATATTTTTAGCTAGTCTTTTCAAACAAAAGCCAACAAATGGAGATTAGCACACTTTTTCTAACACAATTTGTTGTGTACCCAATCCAACTCCTACCCTCCAAATATACGATAAGGCTGACATATATTCTGAATATAGAAATGACGCACATGTCTTAAGTTTCATTTTGATTCAAATATACTTAAAAATATATTTTTCAAATAGAGTGACCCTTTAAATCTTGGAATAGAATATGAAATGAAACACAGTCACATAAACTATCACATGGCGTGTTGCCAACAGACGTTTTAAGGTGGACCCAAAATGGCATCTTTGCAAAAACTAGCATTCTTGCTAAAGCATGAGTGGACTCACAAATCAACATTAAGAGCCAGTTATTTATCTCAGTAATATGCAGTTCTGTCCTGAGAGGCCATCAAACCGTTAACCCAATAAAACTGTCTACATTTAAGATGCTTCCACTTATCATTTTTGAATGTTTTCTGTACTTGAATAGACCAGCAGCAGCTTGGATAGCATAGACAAACAGCTTCATAAATAGAAGCAGCGATGTTCTTGTGGCCGTGACCAATGTGCATGTCACATGCTATTAATGGCATTAGCATAGCCTAAACAACTGCATCTCGGGTAATCAGAATAAGTCAGAGCTTTTGAAATGCTTTGATGTGATCTTATGAGTCTCTTCCATGCTGCTGGGTGATAAGACTCATTAGTTGTGTCGTACTGAATAAGTCCTTCAAAATTAGCATTTCTATGGTCTGGAGGCTATGCAGATGATGTGGTAAAGTTGTATAACCTCTTACGCCATTCCATAAATCTTTTAGCAGGACAATAAAAACAGAAGATTCATACTTCAAAAACTCTGTATCATTACAGATTTACAGATATCTTAACAGCTGAGTCTGTCACAATATTTCCTCATGATTTCTTGGCAGCCACTCGGGATGAGAAAAATGTCTTGCATGAAAGAGTACTGGACACAGAGTTTAGGGAGGATGACGTTCCATGCCAGATCAGTGTGGAGGCTGCAGTGATGATGTCATCCCATGCGGCTCTGACCAGACTAATCGTATGTACTGTAGATACACATATTGCTCTGTGGAGCATGAGCAGCTCAGAATTAATTTTCGACCACGGAAGAGACATATATCACATTGGCACTGATTGTGTCAACTGAATGAAACTGAATCAACAGGGAATTCCACCAGTTGTGCAAAATTTACATAATTAAATAATCAAGATGTGAGCAAAATAATTCACAGAGGTTTGGTGTGAAATGTGCCATGCAGTTGAAGCAAACAGAGTCAGAATTCTTCTCAGTGGTCATAATGACTGTCTATTCATGGTAAAGTGATAAGGAGCATTGTTACTGTGAAGTAGAACATGTACAATTAATAACCATTGTGAAGCAATTGTTAAGTTGCCCATTGTTTATTTCTAGCATCCCTGAGGATTTTGATCTGAATTTAACAGTTTATTTTGTAGATTTGATCCCAAACTGGTTTATTTAATATCTTGTGCTTCAGTTCACTGGGATCAGCCAGTAAGAATCGAAGTCATTGTCTTATAAAGCCAGATGAGCAGAAACAGCCTGTTTAAACGTAAGAGATCAAGGAAACTGGACAAATTGACATTGGAAATTATACTTCTATAGAATTTTTAAATGTATATAATTTAAGTTTATTCATTTCATTGTAATTTTTATTATACTGTCATGGTTTTTTAGAATGCGGAACCAAAATGGCCTCTTTAGTAAGCCCTGTAACTACAACGACAACTATTAACAATAATAATAACTAAAGTAATAACTTTGAGTATGATTAATTGTATATAAATCAGTATGATTAATTGTATGTAAATCAAAACCAACTCATTTTGCGATGTCTATTTCTCTGGTGTATGTAGTTCAAAAAACCCCAGGTAAAAGTTTTCAGGTGGTCTTAGCTCTAGCTAATCATATTTGCTGTGCTGGATGAACTAGTGGAAAATATCAAATGACTGCTGTCGCCTTCCACCAGGCCTGTCACTGATGGACATCCTAGGGTGCTGTCATGCCCTCCAAGCCCACCCATTAACAGCCATCTGTCTGTCGTTTGGGTGTGTGTCAAGGGCATTGGGACCTTGGGACATGTGTGACATGCAGCAGAGGTGAGGTGTCGATATTGGGAGGGTTTACAAACAGCTAAGTTTAGAGCCCCTGTCCAGCCCCCTCTCAGTTGCCAAAGTGTCAGCTAGAACACACTGAAGGCCCTCTGTTGCCAATTCATCACCCGTAATTGTTATGACTGGTGGAGGCTCCCTCTCATAAGGTCCTTGTAAATGAACCATAAAGTTAACATGAAATGAGTCAGGACCGTTCATTTCCTTTCAAGCCAACTTATGCTATTTAAACACACAGCTACAAGAAGAGAGCTAGATGCTGTAATGCCTCATAAAGCAACAAATGTTCATAAATTACCTAAAAAAAAAGATTTCGATTGGGTAGATGTTAAGAGTTATGCCATTTTTTTTTCAGTTCATTTCATTGGCATAATTTTAAAATCCTTTGAATAATTTATAGGATTATATTCCATCAGATTTTATTTACAAGTCAGTTTAACTACTACAGGACCACAAAGAGGCAATTATGTATTCAATAACATGAAGTTGTTTCAGAATCACATATGGTTGATGGTACAAATTGTGTATCTCCAAAAGACAAAACATCATGCTTTTAGGCCTAGGTTAGTGTAACAAATCATTTGCTCAATTTCTATGGCTCCTTTCATCAAGAAATGTTGACACTGTGTTAAAGGCAGCTGGCATTTTGTAGAATAAATGCATTTTAAAATAAAAGCACATAAAAATTGTAAACATGGTTACTTCCAGAAAGGTGTGTATCGTAAGCATGACCAAATATCTGTAATACAAAGCAAGGGACCCACAGGCCCAAATACTTCACCCCTACAAATGAGTCTGATGTTTCTGTTACGATATAAGATGCATTTTGCTTATTGGAAATCCTCCCTTCCAAATAATTCAATACAATGCAAATCAATTTGAAGTTATTTTTAATCATGATCTATATCCTATGAGGAAGTATTTCTATTCTATAGGAAGTGGTCTGTCCCAAGATGATGATGCGTACACCCAACGGCCATGAGAATGAAAATCATATTCCATATCCACCCCGTACTGAAGGCTCATGGGAGTTTTTGGTCTGTTATGTTAGACAATGCCCTTCATCCCCATCATCAAAATACCAGTTGTTGTCGTATCCCTCTGGCACACTTCAGTTCTTGTAAAAGCGGTGCCAAGTTGCACTGAAGCTATTGTTCTAGATCTGTAAAGGCATGCATACATCAAATTGACCTGAATATCCCAATTGCACCAGTATACATGGTCCACTATGGCCATATAGCATAAACGTTTAGCATTTAATGAACATTCTGGGAATCACTCTGGGGCTCTCTTGCCTTTGATGACCTTCTAGATTTATGAGAGGAAAAAGGAAGAAAGTGAACTGTGTGTGGATATAGTTGCAGGGCATGATGGTGTGCCTATTCCAGGGTGGCGCGTTGAGAAGCCCATGGGTTCCTCTGTCTTCGCCCTGCCTCACAGCCTAATGTTCAATGCACTTAAATTCCCTCTCTCCTCCTGCTGTGAGCCAGTGCATCAGATATGTTACATTACCCACTATGCATAATGGATTAGCAATAAATCTATTTCTGTAACGGGGCTATGTCTCCTGCATTATGTCTCTGCGGTCTTTATTAGTGAATACCAATGATTCAGAGGAGAGAGAGAGAGAGAGAGAGAGAGAGAGAGAGGGGAAAGGACAGGAGAGAGTGAGGAAGAGAGAGGTAAAGAGAGAGAGGGTGAGAGAGCGAGCTAAAATGGGTGAGAGAGGAGTGGAGAGGATTTTTATGAGATGAGCAGTAGCATCAGAGTAGTGTTTTATTGTTCTATATCGCTCCACATTGAGTTTGTGTCTGAATATGTTTATATTTGTTGTGTCTAGATATGACTTTATGACTTTTTATTTTGCTGCACAATTTGTATTAATGCTGTTGCTGTAGTTGTTTCTGTCAGTGCGTCTTAAGTAAGCCATAACTCAAAACATGGGTGTTTTTGGTTTCCAGACAATGTGAAAGCACTAAACAAAATCCAACTTTCAATCTCACGTAGCAAATACAGCATAGATCAATTTCAGTGTCGTATTCATTACGGACTGACAGCAGTGACAGTATACGGTTTGGAGAGGGGCAGAAAAAAACGACATTATAACAATATTGTTTGCTTCAATCAATGTCCGAAAATGTGGACAGAATGTGATTTACCTGACAGCTGACAACATGATTTCTGTTGTTTTTTAAGGTCACACATTACATGGCAATCATTCTCTCAAGTTCTGTCTTTAGAGGTTATTGTGGGTTATTGTCATGTTTTGTTCTTTTCTCATGAAAAATGTATTTTAAATGTTTTAAATGAACAGTGATGTTGCAGAATCCTCCATTATTATGAATGAAAATCTTATCCTGGATCAGAATTCCAATTGGTTTGTGAAAACAGACCCCCTTGTAGCGATCAGCAACGAGTTCTAAACCACAACACAAAGTCTGCACTACCTAAATGGGTATGTGGATGTGGCTTGAGCAGGTAGGAAGTTTGGGGATACATTCACAGAACTAAAGACTAATGGTGACTGTTTGCAAGATTAGCTTCCTAGCTCCAGTGCTAAAGTAAACAAACAATGTTTGGACTCCAGAGGTATCTTGTTGATCATTTACATCAGGAATAAGTGTGTATGTATGACAAATTGTGTATGTATGACTCTTTTAAGTAAAGTATTCCTTCACATTATGTACATAGTCAAACAAAATGGAAGTGCATGGCCTCTAAATGCCATATTACATAATGCAGTAATAATTACTTAACAAGAGACACAATTAGTCCTTCAGCAGTTGAAAAGAGCCCTTGTCCTGACCTATGAACTGTCTCAGGCCTCATGTTGAGCCAGTGTGTCAAGAATGCATACCCTCCCCAACCCAAACACACACACACACAAACAGACTACATGAAATCCAATCAAGTACATGAGCATGCATGAACAAACACAATCATTACAGATAAGTATAGATGTTCAAACAACAGAGAGGAAAGGCAAACAGCTTGAGTACTGAAGAAGCTGAAATGCGGAAACAGGTGGGGATGTTTCTCACAGGCGTGTGCATTTGCCTGATAGTGCTGCCATCTGTTGTAGCACCTCGTGCAAAAGGAGGCATGCAGAGGGTCCCACCTCACCATCCTCCTCATCACTGCTTATCTCAAGGCCCTTCCATATGGAGAGTAATTAAATCAAAGCAAGCTTCTTAAGTGGTCATTGTTCAGTTCGGCATGCTGCAAAAAAATGCGGTGTAATAATATCTCAGCGCGTGATTAAACATGTAATCTCATTTTCAGCATGTAATAGTGTCATCTCTCCAAAAGATACACCACTGTATTCATGAGAATCTATAAAAATTCCCATGAATTTCATGTGAAACGTCTGTCTGACTGGTTTGAATAACACCCCATGACAGATGGTATCAGAAACACATCTCTGTAGCGAGCATGTCATGGCACGCCAGGTAGCCTACGTAAGTTACTGAATTTAGTGTTGAGGCACATGGTTCACATTTCTAACAATTAGCAAAAATCTTAAATTGGCATTCGCCATGCTGAATGAATTCTTAAGTCCATTGGGACTTAAATATAGTGTCAATTCAGTCCTTGGGATTTTGTTTAAAAACGTGTTTAAAACGTGATGTTGTGTTGGGGCTTTGGCTGCTACAGAGGAGGACCGAAGGAAGGAAGGGAAGACGGAAGAAGGGCAGGAAGGATGTGAATCTATTCATTTGCTAATCGCTGTCACTTCAACTTGTCAGCTTACTGTAATTGCGGAGCATGAGCGACTGAATGGGGAACACAGCTCAGTGACTCATTCACATTGGTCTTCTTTTGTCCCTTTTTCATGTCTGATCATCTCTGCCAGGGTATGGTCGGCCAAATAAACATTCCCTCTTAAGATGTACACATATTTTATGCCATCGCTTTGCAGTGGCGTTGTCCTTGTCTTTGTAATCTGTCTGTATGTCTCTCTCTCTCGCTCGCTCTCTTTCTCTCAGAAGAAGCAACAGTAATGAAACGCAGCCTGTCTTCGCACTGCTCTGTTAATTACTTCTCTATTTATTTAGTGGTTGTGCTTTGGTGGTGGTGGGGGGCTCGGGGGATTGTCTAACTCTCGCGTTAAATAGCCCGCATTCCGATCCTCTGATGCCCAGCCTAACACCATCCCCATTTTCATCTCCATGGCCCAGCAAATTAGCGCCCAACTGACTCCCTCTGTGTGTGTGTGTGTGTGTGTGCACATGGGAGCAAACGGAGCTCATCCTACAACAAATATTGCAACCGCTGAGAAACCACTTTGGTTTTTCTTGGTGTCTTGTGGCTCTACTTTGATCGCAGGGTATTTTTTTTCTTGTAAATTAAAACCCTACTTAGTTCTTTCAGCTAAGCCCTGTCATAACTGTTCTTATATTTTTACCACTATTGGTCAGCTTATTATATTTTTGGTACCAAAAACAGACATTATTCTTTTTTTACCTAACTATTTTTCACTCTTGTTCCATCTCTCCTAATGAAGGTTTTTTTTTTTACTGTGCCTTTAAGACAGCTGCATGAAAAAGAACCTCTGATTGGCTGATCACCCTGCCATAGTTCAAAACCAGTCCAGGCCAAAACACTTATTATGATGTCAGCCTCAGTGGGAAGGTGCGCAATTGCTGTAGACCAAATTGGCAGTTCTGTAACTGCATTGTTTTTGTCACATCACAAAAAGAGCCAATTCTAAACATTCTAAACGTTTGAAATACTGAATTAATTTGCAATTGTATTACCAAATCTGAATATTTAAAAAAAACTCTTGTTTTGTTTTTGATATTTCCCATGGGAGTCATTTAAGGCCTTGGCCCACTGACCCAACAAACACCAACACAAAGGCAGTTGCCTTTACAATGTTTTCGAATAAGCCAAATGAACAAGTGTGAAGTAGGTGTGGGTGAGGGTGGGGGCATTAGAATAGAACAAAATTAAAAGGATGTACTAGAACAGTGTGAACTGGGGGGACGTCTCAACAGTCACTTCAACCAGTAGCATAATGTCTGCTAGTGTCTGCTGGAGCATTGTGGGTAATAATGTTCAGACCCTTACTTCTGGCCCCTCCACTGCAGAGATCCTTTACTCCCCCAGTGTTCCCAGTGTTCCCAGTGTTCCTCTGTCACAAAGGCAGGAGGTACATGAGGCCAAAAGAGGCATTTTTCATGAATACAGACGAGTTTGCTGTGGAAACACTCGCTGTTCTCGGCCCAGAGTACAAGCTGTTGAGGAAATTTCCATGGAGGGGGGCGCAAATCTGACCACAAATACTGAACCTGTTGATATAAAACCCTTTAATATTACCTTTATAATTTATCCTAGCTTTTATTTTTGGTCTCCTTCCCTTTGACATATTCCATTTTCAACATTGTGATAAGCACTGAAAAAAGCTTAAGGGTGTTTACATGGTTAAAAAAGTTTGTTTAATGCAGCTATTTAATCGACTATTCAGTAGTTTTGTCACAAAATAGTACAAAAGATCAGTGTCCTTGGAAAAAACACAACATAAGTCACGAGAGGGAGGGCGGAAAAAAGTGTGTGTGTGTGTCTGTGTGTATGTTTTCCCCTCCCAGTCTCTCTGCAAGTACTGAGCTTCACTTTGTTGCTGTAGATGAAATCTGCATGAGGGCAGAGCTGATCCCAATAGAGTACAAAACACAAAGACATACTGACATTAAAACCTTTTATATAAACTCTATTGTTTGTGTTTACTGGCTTTTATTTCTACTCTCACTATCACACATTACATCCCCCGCCACCCAAGAATCCAACCCTGTGTTAAAGTACAGAAAAATGTTTTAGGGTGTTTGCATGGTTAAAAGTTTGTTTAATGCAGCTTCTGTAGTTAGAATTTTTTGTCACAAAATTGTAGAAAAGATTTGGGGGGAAAAACAAAACATAAGTCACGAGAGGAAGGGAGAGAGTGTATGTGTGTGCATAAGTTTTCCCCTCCCAGTCTCAGCCTGTGTTGAGCTTCACTCTGTGCTGTGGGCTGTGATCATGTGACTGCGAGCCATCAGAGAGAGGGGGAGAGAGAGAGAGAGAGAGACCCAACTTCAGCCTCAGTGTCTCTCTTAGTGCCTCTCTCGCTGACTCTGAGCAGAGCCGGAGCGCACGCCTGGTCGAATGGACTGGACTGGGAGAAGCTGAAGCGATATCACGGGGCATGCTGGAGTTTGCACAGTTTGTGGATCTTCTCTGACCTTGCGCGACCAACTACGAGATCTGTCCTCTTACTCCGATTGCCATTTGCAACCGCGTGCAGTCGCCCGGAACCTGTCTGGCACATGGTTGTGCGTAAATCAGGGCAGAGAGAGTGATTTGGAAGAAAGCAAGACAGAAAGAGATCCACCGTAAGCTGGGCGCAGGGAGTTTGACCGCACTGCCGTGGAGAGAGAGAGAGAGAGGCACGGAGGGAAGTGGCCGAAAGACTTCAGAACGCGGTGCTGTTCTCCCTCCTCGCAGCTGCTTTTCGAGGTTTTTTTTTATTTTGTAAGGCAGCCCGTTAAATATGGTGGGGGAAATGGAAACGAAGGAGAAGCCCAAGCCCACTCCTGACTATCTGATGCAGCTCATGAACGACAAGAAACTGATGAGCAGCCTGCCCAACTTCTGTGGGATTTTCAATCATCTAGAGAGGCTACTGGACGAAGGTAATATAAAACAAAATATTTTAGCAAAACTGTCTTTATTTTGTGAAATTTTGAACGGGATTTGTATCCATGTACCATGAAGAACTTACTTCATTTTTGTTGACCTGAATGCAAATGGAGCATGGCCCCACATCTCACACACGCACAGACATGGTGCTGGTGTGTTAGATCCATTTGGGGCAACTCCCCAAACTACCCTGTAAACTTTGGCCTGATGAAAGAAACCGGTATAGATGTCTTCTAACCAAAGTAAAACACCACCACTACAAGAAGTTTTGTGATGAGGATAAATTAAAGAGTGGTCCTTTATTTTCATAGTCCTTAGGGTGGTTGTCAGGATGGCTGCAAAAGAAGAATGTGTGAGGGTGGTGAAGCTGTTTGGGAGCCTCCAACCAGAAACTTCGACCAGTCGCCAGGGGGCTCTAGTCAGTTCAGATGAAGGGCGTGGAGCCCGTGGGCCCCCTCACATCACCCCGTCAGCCCAGCGTAGCGAACGGGGAGCTTTGAGAGTTAGATGATAGTTGAGAAATGTGGTTGCCTGTGTAAAATGTTTCGTGCGGATATTAGTGCTGTCTAGGCTGACTGGTTACTTATGGTAATTTAACCCAGAATTAGTCTCTTGCATAGACCACCCAGATATACGTGTAAAGCCTGTTGATCAGCACACCATGGTCAGCACATTATTGTTCTCTGCATTTAATCCATTCACCAAGTGAAGCCAGGGAGCAGTGTAAGGGGGACCTCAGTGTTGCCACTTTCAGGGATTCAACCCCACAGACTTCTAATCGCAGGAGCAGAACCCTAACCACTCTATATACAATGTTATGTTACTGTCTGTGTGGGGGATATTTTAAAGGGTGTACTTTTTTGTACTACATTTTCCCTGATCTTGTTTAAAAAATATATGTTTACATTCCCATCTCTTTATCCTTTAGGCTGTCTAAGACAAATCTAGGCTCTGATTGGCTACCCTGTATTATACCTTATTCAGAAAACATTCGTAACACTTAATACAACTTAAGTGTGAATAGACTTAAATTTAAACTTTGTGAATCTAAGGAGCTACAAACTAAACAGGCAGATATATGTAAATAAGCTGGTTATTGTGGTTTCACAAAAGTAGAACATTCACTGTTTTTTGGTCTGATATCTATAAATGGACTAGAGGAATTAGCGCAATGTTTTGAAGCTAATAAAGGTTACGATGGTTACATTGAACTCTCTTAAACCCAGAGACAGTTTCATGACGGGGCCCCCAAAAAAGCTGTTGCCACATTGTTTAGCTTGCAGATTTGACAGTTTTAGGCAGAGAGTTCAGAGTGGAACAGTCCATTTCCCTTTCTTTCACGTGCTAAGCGTACATAGCTCCTGGCCAGAGTTTAGCTGCTTCTCAGTTCATTGCTGAAGTTAATGTATCATAAACAGTACCTCTGTTGGCGCTTGCCTGGAGAGAATGGTGCTTTGGCTGATTTATACCTTCTGTATTGGTCAAAAGGGTTGGAGTCCATTCAGACAGGCTGCTTAAAATGCACAGAGACTCTTGACTATTTTTACCAGTGCCTCACTGAAGTGGTGAGATAAAGCCCTGTGTGTCACAAATGACTTTACTAAGCTTGTGTTTTCACTTCCCCTATTTGATTCTAGTTTTAGTCCTGCTTGCAACACTGAGCAGAGGGAAGTGGAGGATGAAATGAGACGAAGCCTTTAAGGAGGCGAATTTAAAGTTTGGTCTGCAAATAAGCAAACAGCTTGGGCAGCATTCTTTAACCTGATCTTCATTCACACACGAGGCTTGTAACCAATGGCAACCCGAGACTTGATGTGCTTTTATTTCGCTCTGCACTTCTTATTTTGGGATGCTCTTTTGTGGATGTTTGGTTAGTGATCACTTTTGACATTTTGTTCTAGCACTTTAAACATTCAGTTATTATCATTGGGTAGATCCAACTTCGTGCTGAATAAGAGGCGGAATAATACTTTTATATAAGATTTACGTTTGACTGTTTGGCACTTCGTGCCAGAGAGAATGTCCTCCATGCATGGTCTTGAGTTTTGTTGGCATATTTCTTCATTTTGCCTCATAGGAACATGCATTCTGCCTTTGTACTGCTAATTGAATTATTTGAGTAATTAAGCCAGTAGGGAACCGAATATCTGGGACAGAATCCAGAGCCATGTCGAACCTATGCAGGCCTGTTCAGTTTAGCGTGGATGGGCCTCAGGCTGCATATATACCACAATCATAACTAGTTGGTCTCACTGGTATTGAGTTCAACTCAGGTTATTGACATGTTTACAGACTGTAGTGGTTTTAGAACCCACTTTATCCAGTATTTCCGACTGAGGTTAATCAAGGTGAAGTGATTAAGTGCTAAGTACGCACTTATATATTTCATTCTTAATTTGGCACACAGACTGCAGTCTTTTTCCCCTGTAACTTTTCTCAAATTATGTACTTAACAGTTAAACTCTTATGTGCATGAGTAAGACTTGTGCATTTAGTCCATTAACCCCCTTCCAGGCTGCTTGTGAGTATGTTCAGACACTAACATATATTTCTAAAAGCTTTTGAATGCTAGGGTTTTGAAAAAACCTTTCTGATACCACCTTTGGCTGTGCTGTTTTTATTTAATGTGCAACAGGTGACTTGATTGACCTCTTGTTGCTATTTTTAAAGTCGTATTGCTTCTGAATTTCACACAGGACGTGACTTAACTCGCCTTCTGTCCAAGGGCTAGTAGGTCTGAAGTGTTCTAAAGTAATCTGCACAAAGCGAAACATCAAACCTTCAGCCCTTTAAGTATCCGTGCATCTCAAATGTCTTATTTCTATAGTTCAGAGTGTGCATGAACTGTCCTAGGCTCTGATGAATGCTCTAATTTTAGATCCGAGTCTGGGTGTGTTTAGAAAGGCACCCATATAATTTTTAAAGTCTAGTCTGAGTTGACTCACTCAGAAGCTGCAGAAAAATACATTAAGTTCAACCGTTGGAGTGTAAGTGTGTGGCAGGCTGGGCCAGATCATACTGATATGATTTGAAAGCTAAAGGTGTTGCTTTTACTCAAAGCACCAGATCCTTCTTCAGGCACTGGACCAGAGACCACTTCTAATCTATTCTGGGACCACTTGTAATCTATTTCTGAATGGTCCCTGATAAACAAATTGAAATGCGAGCTTATCTCTGGTCTTTTGACCTTTGATTGTCCTGACATGTCCTTTTGGTTAAGCAGAACTATTGCTGGTGTTCGTGTCCCCCTGCCTGACACGAGTGACAAAGACCCCCCTGAATCCTTCATATGACCACAGTGAGAATGCACACAGAGAGTTGGTGACAGATCCCATAATTCATCTATCATAATTCACCATTACTTTTCGAGGTGCTGAATGTGTCAGAGGGAAGGAGGTGGAGGGACGGGGGGACGGAAAGAACTGTACACGAGTGTAAATGGGTCCAGTGAACTGTGGCCTTGTTTCAATACAGTCCTTTCATCCACTTCCCCTCATGGCTCGGAGGTGCTTGTCAACAGTGTTCGACAAGAGCAGCCACTTGCAGGAAGGAGCGAATTTTTGAGCAGGAGAACCCTCGCACTCAGCAGCGAACCCGGTGTGTTCAGTTGAAGAGATTTACTGGACAAGTGAAAGCCTCAGTCGCCTTCAAACTTAAAAAAAAAAAAATATTCGCTAAAATAACAAAGTAAGCAAAATAAGCCAGGGGTGTCAAATCTTACCCACAAAGCATCCGTGTGGCTGCAGATTGTTATTCGAAACAAGCAGCAGCTCTGATGTTTGAAGACTGAGACCAAGAGAAATCAGGTGGGCTCCTGATTGGCTGGAAAGAAGCCACATCAACACTTTGTTGTTTTCTAATTACTAGGAGGTCACAGTTATGCCGGCTTTTATGTATAGATGGACATAAATCTAAAAGCTAATCATCTTGAAAGTAGCAAATCCTATGTGAATTATGAAGTGTATATTGTCCTCTGAAATAGCTGCTGCTCTGCCTTGCGCTGTTTTGAAAATCAGGTCACAAAAGGATCTTGTGCAAGTTCTGCTGTCCAAGTCTACATTTGTGTTGAATCTATCCTCGGCCCTCTGAGGTCATCTAACAGGCCTCAGTCTCCCTCCATAAAGTGCAGAAACAGCCGCTAAGATTGCAACAGAGATTCTCCCACAGGGAAACAGTTGGAGCAAGTCGACCCGAGCATATTAAAACAGTAATGAAATACTGTTGCATATTTAAGTGAGCTTGTTCCCTGTGTGTGTGTGTGTGTGTGTGTGTGTGAGAGAGAGAGTGTTTCACTCTGAGAGACATTTTTTTGACCTTTTGGTCTGAGCACATGTGACATGAATGCTCTTTGATTTGAATTGCATTAAGCCATTACCTTCTTAGGCAGGTCCTGTGACACAGCCTGAGAGAGAGGCCTGAAGACACAGGGGAATGTTGGGAGTGATGAAGACACACCAAACCATTAGCCTCCCCTGAACCAGGAGGAGGTGCAGTCAGGGCAGATGTCAGTAAATATATTGTCACTGGATTAACACAGCCTTGTAGCTCAGAAGTGGTTATTTAACTTTAATGTACATTTAACGTAGATATTTTACTCTAATTAATTTTTCACCATGTCTGTTAGTTTATGCCGTTTGAAAACACAGCACTTGATTTCAGTAAAGAAAAAACAGAATAATGGAATTTGACTGCACTGATATTAGCATTAGGCTGACAGTTATCATGACACACTCACACACTATGTCAATGCTATAATGTAGAAAAATGTATTTATTTATTTTTTCTAATGTTTTTTAGAAAAAAAAAGTACAAAAATGAGTACAAAAATGAAGGATGGGTTTATTTTAATTATTATTATAGCTCCTCGAGATTGATTTACTAAGGGATAAACGGCTCAATATTTCACACAGTTGTTAATTTACCGCCAAGTGAAGGCATGTTTTAATTCAGGGTCAAACATAAAATTAATTTTAATCTACTTTGGTTTGCCCCTGCCTCAGTAAATCAGGTGTTGAGTCTTTATTTGAATCACAAAACTGAGGAATAAACCTGGCTTTACTCTCTAGAACTCTGCTACTTGATGTCTTGACCTTTATATTTACCTGCATTAATGATACCCCCCCCCCCCCCCAATTGTCAGAAAATTTTTACTTTTATTGAATAAAAATTATTTGATAAATTTAGTCCTATAGGTCAATTCATTTCACTACCTGAAATGGCCAGTGATTTTATTGTCATGACTGGTCAGTGCAGAAGTAACTCTAAGACCTTAAACAGCCTTAACTCTGACCTCAATGATTCAATTTTGAGAACAATCTTTTGGTGCATCATGAAATGAATAATTGAAATCAGAGCGTCACGATATGAGCAACATATTATTTTTGTTATGTTGTAATCCTTTTTAAAATGGTAAATGGTATAGAAAATATAAATACAGCAATGCATTTTTAAATAACATTTGTTGTGATGTTATAAAAGCATCACTTTTAACAAAATCTCCTTATTCTGACTGTCGGTTTAGCCCCGCCCATTTAAGCCCCAATTCACCAAAACTTTTAACACTAACCCTTTAAAACTTGTAGGTTTGTTGGGTTATATGAAGACCTGTGTTTCTCAGAATACTCAGTAACTCACCTGGAGCTGTGGTTGGTCACCCTGTCAGAAACACTCTGATTGGTTCATTTGTAGGCATGGGACAGATACTGTGACAACTATTAGATGACATTATATTGTGTAGCCCTAATTGGATTAGATTTTATTTTTTATAAAGAAACTGAAGGAACATTTTAGTAGTGGAATCAGTGGAATTATTTTAATATCATTATTCATTAAATATATTAAAATTGTACATTTCAGAATCAGTGTCTTAGATCGGTGGTTGACGGTGCATGGTTTTTCACTTTCAGAGTTCTATGGAGCTTTTCTGTCTTTTTATATAGGAAATATGTAACTAAATATGTCCACTCTGTTCACGTTTTTTATTTTCAAATGACCCGAATTTTTCCCAAGGTTTTTGGCGCAAACATTTCCTCTCACATGTCTTTAACAATCTGGCCTGTTGACCCTGGCCTGTCATCACCCTAATATACGTGGGTGAGGTTGGGTGATGCAACAGCACAATTGAACCTTGAGTCACTGAGTCAGGCCTCGCTTACTGTGGTGTTTTGTACAATCAGGTACATAAGACTGTTTTCAGGTGTCCTCTGTAATCTCCTCATGGAATGAAAACAATGTCAGACGTCGCGCAGCCATGACGTTGTCGTCCTCCAGCCTGGAGTTAAACTGCGTTCTCCTCCTTCCTGATGGCTGGTCTGTTTGATAAGATTACTGTGCTGATAAGGCAGTGTGTCAGTCTTGTCTCTTTGATCATGTCACCACACTAGTCTTTCTGTTTCTCTCTTTCACAGATGGGTGTGCTTGTCTCTGCAAACACTCAACATTTACCCCCTCCCCACTAAATGCCACTTTGCTAAAGGCCTGACAGAGGCTCCCTGTTCAAGCCTGACTTTCCTTCTAGCTTCTCAGCCTAAAGGGAATCCCTGTCATCTCCCCGCAATGCCATACATCATCATAGCTCTACCTCCACCACTGCCTCTACCGGTTACATCACATATGGTGATCTCAGACTGATCACAAGCGCAAAGCCTCCGTCTCACGCTTCGAGCACAGCTTGGCTATCAGCAGGAACATCCTCTCGGTGGCAGAAAATGCAGCAAGATAATGTGGTGGAAAGAAACGAACAAAGCAGGCGAGCCTGGAAGGCAACCAGAAAAACTTTGTTTGTTTGACTAGAGAAACGTTTCTTTTCAGACAAAAGGCAAATGCGTTTTTCCGTGTTATGAAGTCAACTGATATCTTGCTCTATGGTGAAAATGGAAAGAGTAAGGCATTGTTTTCTGCCTTTGTCATGGGTGTGGAGTTCTGGGTGGGCTCCAAAGAGTGCGAGAGTTAAGAGGGAGCGCTGTCTTGGCAGTAGAAGAGTACCCAGATGGTTTCCCTGTTTGAGACTCACTCATTCATCCCTCCAGCAACCTTTCCCTCCTCCATTTTACCTTTCTTTTGCACATTTTCACAAAAACACACTGTGTTCTTTAAAAGGCAGTGGTCATACAAGACACTGGGATGAGTCACCACACCCGTTGCATCCTTGCTTGAGTGTCCTGCCTCTTCTTTTACTTACAGTTGATGTATCTGAGAAAGAAACTCTCTATTTCTTTTTTGGTGTTAGAAGTTTAGTACAGGTGGTTTATGTGAGGGATGTGTTGTGGAGAAGGAGTTTTTCCAAAGTCTTCACACTTTCAGGCTGTGGCTCTATGACTGTCCAGCAGCTCTGTGCCGCAGACCCCTATATCACAGTTTGTGACAGTTTCTAAGAGCAACCATGTCAATATGACAAGAATTTTACAGCAACTCTATAACTCTGGGCCTTCTTATAATTAGTCTTGTGGTTGCAGCAGGAGCAATGCAGAACCCTGGGTCATGAGTCATTCGTTTTCTCCATTCATCTCTGCAGTAGATGGTCTGTCTCTCTCTCTCTCTCTCTCTCTCTCTCTCTCTCTCTCTCTCTCTATCTCGAAA
>JBBKCR010000101.1:30681894-30692720 GCA_037577295.1 Ladigesia roloffi
TGTGTGTGTGTGTGTGTGTGTGTGTGTGTGTGTGTGTGTGTGTGTGTGTGTGTGTGTGTGTGTGTGTGTGTGGGTTGTGTGTGTCTGATAAAGTTGTTACACTTTCAATTGCAATACAAATGACAAACTTAAAACTCTAGCTTCTTTTATGGACATTATCACACACACTTACATAGCACTACATGTGTAACAGATCTATTGGTCTTGAAAGTGTAAAAGTGTTTGTGTTTGTTTGTCTGAGTGCTCATGTATGTTTGAACCAAGTATTTCTGAGCATGTTCACCAGTTGGGGAAGCACTGGAGATGGTGGGT
This sequence comes from Ladigesia roloffi, assembly GCA_037577295.1. Lineage (NCBI taxonomy): Eukaryota > Metazoa > Chordata > Actinopteri > Characiformes > Alestidae > Ladigesia > Ladigesia roloffi. Next base: position 30,682,207 of record JBBKCR010000101.1, read on the forward strand.
GACACTTTATATTTAAGGTATAAAACCTACATAAAAATGTCACTAAGTTGCCATCAGATTGATTATAAATATTACAAAAGCATAAAAAAATGGAACACTTAGAAGCACTTAGGCCAGGTCAGGTCTTAAACAGAAGTTTAAAGAGAGCGGTTTAAAGCTTAATGACACTGTTATGTAGGTTCAGTAAGTGTTGCATCCAGGTCACAGGTGGGTTTATCACACTGCATGTTTTACGTTAAGGTCCCTCACTCAAAGAAAGTTGTTTGGGTTGTTGAAAGTTAAATGGACTGTGTGCTTGCGCTCCATTATACTGATGACCATGGGATAATATAACGACTCCCAGTCCATGAAGGGTGATGGAGCTCAGTAATTAGCTTCTCTCTTTCTTTTTCCTTATTTCGTTGATGTCGATTCCGCATTTCTCGGTGTCTTATATTAATTATTTTGACTCTAATGTACATTCGCACCTACTCTATTCCATTCAGTTGAGAAAGGTTATCTTTTTCTTGTTCATCAAATTATATTCTACCTTTTTTGTTCAGAATAATTTATAAAGAAGGGGATTTATTTTATTGATCATGTTTACAAAAAACAAGTGCTGATATTTGAAGACCAACTTAACGACAAGGGTGTAACCTATTTTTAATCACCGCACAACTATATTTCCAGTACTGTATTTCGTAAACCCAGTATTGTATCAGCATGATAGAAGCCGTTAAGAGCTTTGATCAAGCTTTCCACCAGTGAAGATAGTCCTTCTGATACTGAAAACATTCAGAACTCCCTCAGCAGTCATTTTCTTAACTCTTTCGTTTCACATATTTATAATTTTGCATTTCATGAACTTCTTATGTTAATATGTTGTTATATATTTGTTTGTCACTCATAAGTACTACATTCGTCAAGTGTGGGCCGAGACCATTTTTTGACTTTTATGTTTGGATGATAAAACTCCTTGAGCAAAAATAAACCATTCTAAGGGAAATTAAAGAACCACCTTTCAGAGATGACTCGTGAAGCTACAACACATTAATGAAACTACATATTAGACATATTGAACAACTTTGGGTGTGCCAAATCTGTACATATAATAGTGATGATTCCTACAGTAAATGTGAAATCCTACTGATTCGAGATAAAGTTTAAATTAGCACTGTAACCCATAACCGACAAATAAAACTGACCAGATTAATGAGAAACAATTGTGAAATTGCACAGACAGTCAAATCACCTCATCTGGCCTACTGCCCATGACCTTTATCTAGTGTCGTCGAGCCCAATTAAAAAAAAAAAAAAAAAGACCAGAATAGATCCACCTCAGCAAGTATTAATAGCATTATGAACTACCGGCTCTTCACACACAGATTCTATCAGTTTTTAATCCTTATTTAGTGAAATTATCTTGCTGGGTAGGAAGCGTTTTACAGCTCTCCAGCTGTTTTTTGCTACTGAAATGCTTATTTCATCAGAATTGTCCTCGGTCCACTAGAAAAGTAACGGAATAATGAGTTTATTTGAACATTTCAGCCGCAATATTAGGAGAGTAATCCTCTTTTACTGCGTGTGAAATAAAGGGCTTGGTCGGTGTCACATGGGAGAGATTTGACGCAATGTTATGAAGGGTAGGACTGGTTTGGGGAGGGGAGTCTTCATAAGTACTAAATCTGAGCAGAATTGCTTTTCAAATGCAGCTGATAATCAGAGCGCATCTCATTTCAACACCCATTACAAAGGCGAGGCGCCGTACTTATGAGCTCTTAATTACTCCCCATTCAGAAATACCTCTTCATACAAATACAGCACAAATAGTTTGCACTGAATCTTTGAAATTGCCTGGCAAAAAAGAAAAAAAGTCAGTAAAAAAAAAAAAAAGAAAGAAAACGATAAAACCTCATGACAGTTTAGAGCGTGAGCGGTCTGTGACTGACTTAGAACAGGGTGGTTCCTTACTGGACATGGTGTGAGTTTCCTCCAAGCATATTATATCCATACTCTCATCGTGTATATTTTCTCAAGAGTGTTACAGTTAATTCTCATATTACAGTTAAGATGAGCGTATGATGTTTTGGGGAAACCCACGCCTTGTCTGTCGACAGAATATGAACATATGAACTGAAGAAATATTCCATTTTCTATGTTTTTGTTTCATTGTAAGCTTTTTATTTTTGCTCTTGTTCTTTTTTTCCATTGTCTTGTTTTTAAAAGAACATAGTATTTACATGTGTGGTCTTTTTATTCTGTAAGTTTATGAGAACAATATGTCTTAACTATAAAACATTGAAATTATGAAATTAAGATATATTGTATATGTGAAGGAATAGGGAATATGTGCTAGAGCAGAAAACCATGTGTCTGAAAAAAAAAATGTGGGGAAACCGTTTCAGATACGTTCTAGAAAGTCTATTACCGGGGAAAAAAAATCATTGTAATCCTCTCCTGTATCCTGAGAATTGATTAGATTTGGTAAGCAGTAGTTTTTGTGTATTGTTTCCTCCTCCTGACTTCAGCAGTTGTTTTAGTGTTATTCTGTTTCATTAGCGTTGTGTTTTCATATTATTGTAAATAGACAAATTTTAAGACAATAAAGTTTGACTGAGTCAAAAAAACTGAACACCCTTTTTTTATTATTATGCATAAAGTAAATATGATCTTTTATAGCTCTCGATTTTCTGCAATCACATCTCTTTTAACTACTCATGAATTCAAACTCATTGTCACTAGCAGCTTCGTTGCTTTGGACTGGACGAGCACTGTAATGCTTAATAGCAGTCAGAGAAGGTGCCATTCATTTATTTACCCCGTTTAATCAAGACTTACTTATCACATTGAATCATCCGACGTTTTTTCATTGACTGCTACTAACCATTAAGTGGCGGTAGTTTTAATTTAAGTTCTGTGATTGATTTGCCTCTCTGCTTCTTTAACCATTTTCACCTGGGAGTTGGGCTCTTGTGTGAAATCATGAGGCCGTCATGATTTCGCACGGTTAATTGTAGATGTTGAGCAGTTTCTCTGACAGTAGCTCTGATTAGTAATGTCATGTTGTCATCCGACCGTCACTAGCTGAAACTAATCTCCTTCTCTATCTTTTTTTCTTTTGTGTCCTCCTGTGTCCTTTTTTTGGTTTTGTTTTGTTTTATTTTTTCCCCCCACTCTTCTGTCTGTCTGTTTGTTTTCTAACCACCCAGCCGCCACCGGCAACTAACCAATGACCCTATGAGCTCTCAACTCTTCACCCAATGATGACCTGACCATTGCCTGTCTGCTGACCAGTTCTCTGGCTCTCGTCCTTCGCTTGTCTGTACTCGCAGCCTGCTGGTGAGCCCGGAAGCAGCTTTAATTCGCTTAACACCGCGCAGAAGCAGCGACGACCCCACTACACAACCCAGCAACCCCCCCCGAAAACCGGCAACTGCCCACTTCCACAAACTGAGGACCTCCATGGTCAGGTGATCTAGTCTCCACTGCACTGAAGCATCATAAAGCAATAATATGGTCTGGAACAACACCTTCAAATCCATTACCACTCCCACTCACTCATTCACGCGTGCACACACACACACACACACACACACACAAAAACACACACATACATCCATATATACACCAGCTTTCACTCCTTGAAGACACGTCACCTAACAAGTTAGATTTTGAGCATTAACTGAGATGTTTGGCAGAATTGTTGTGGGGACCATCCAGGATTGAAGCATTGAACTTAATGCAGTAGTGTGATGTGTGTGCTCATGTGGATCGGCATGCTTATGTAGGAGAGGATTTAAAAATGAATAAGAATGTTTGTTTTTTGTTTTTTGGGGGTTTTATTTGTTTTATTTTGTTGTTTTTTCTCGAAGAAAACTCCAAGGCAAAATGTACATGGGAGGGAGTTAAAGCCATGCTTGCCTATCAGCTTCGTGTCCACAGAGATATCCGATGCATCCAGTGAGAAGAATAAGTGTAAAGACACTGAACACTAATTAATAATACCTTTTTTGATATGAGGGTGCTGCAAGGGAAATGACTATATTTTTCACAATAGATTCTTTTTCTATGGAACTACTACAGTATTGTCAAATTGTGACGAACAAAGAAAAACATTTATTTCTTTACGATGATGGAGAGATTTTAGAGACCAAAACAGCGTCTATTTCTTCTTCTTTTTTGAAAAAAAACTTTAAAAGTGCCTTATTTTGCATATCGAGTGCGAATGATATCCATCAGTGTTTATGACCGCATATCAGGTATGATTTGTATGTTCCTCCTTACCTTTGTAAACAAATAATAAGGGAGGAACACAAAAATACCACGATTACAGTCGGAACCTTTTTTTGAAATGTATACGAGAATTCTTTTTTTATTTTAAAGAGTACGCTTATCAACTCAGTCGTGCCACCTGTTAACCTACAGTTATATCAGTGACTTTGTGATGCTCACTTTGGTTTTCAATAACGTCTAAACTAGAAGTTTGATAACTGCTTGGATCTTCTGCAGTAACATCCGCCTCACAACGACGAAGCCCTATGAAGTCAACATAGCCATCAACTTCCCACAACGGTCGCTTGTTGAAATGGTCAGCGATCATTAATTTTTAGGTCACTATTTTTTTTTTGCATGAATTAGCGGAGCGAGTTGGATTCAGCAGTCATCATTAGACAAGTTCACTGCTAATTATACTTACTACTAGTATTAGAATCTTTTCCTCTCTGCCACTAGTAAGAAGTGAAATGTGAAGTAATACTTGATTAGGTGACCTCTCAAATCGGAAGTATATTCTATGCAATTGATTTACTTTTGCCAAGCTAACCGAGTCAAGTTTCCTTCAGTAGGTCTTCCACCTTACAGAGACGAGGCCAAGAACTAATGTGGAAACTTCAATCTCAAATGATGTGAGAAGGGATTTTTTTTAAAAATGCAATCGAGAACACAGGTCGTTGTGCTTGTAACATGATTAAAGAAGAACCTGCCTCCTTATTTGGTTGTCGGAACTGGATTGTCAGAGGAAATATCTCCTTGTCGATACTCTTGTCATTTGTATGTAGTGCCATATATGCAACAGTTTTTGAAATCCTAGGGATTCTAATGGTGTTACGTCTCAATTATTATTATTTTTTCTACTCGTTTATGCAAATGCAAAGAGAAACTGCATTTGGTGAAAGTTTTTTTAATTTTTTGTTTTAACCCAACAAGTTTCTCAATTTCTCAATTAACTTTAAGAACTGGAGTGCTGAGTTACAGAGTGTTTCCTTCAGTTAAGTTTGTGTTTTCGTTTTTATCACCAGTATTATCATGTGTGCCATGTCTCAGTCGAGTTGAGTGTGAATGAGGTACACATTTGTGCGTGAGTGTGTGTGTGTATGTATGAGGTTCCATGTTGTCTTTGAGACCATGCATCTGAAACGCCTATGAACTGCAGCTCCCTTTTTTAAGCAATCTTGATTTTTTTTTCCATTGGAAACATGGTCCTATTTATAACCATTGTAACAACTTTATAATGTATTTTTCTATCATATTTTATATGTACAAGATAACATTAAATCATGTTTTCTGATATGAACTCTATGCCTTATTATAAAGTCACATGATCCTGATCTTTGTGTTATTCCATGGTCAAAATATTCAGACGATAATTTCAATGAGTCAGAATGCTGATGGGGTTTTCATTTTGAGTGATGAAACATTTAGAATTTAATGCCCAGCTAATTTCTTTTTAGCTATTGATTGCATCCTCCCCACCCTATTTACTGTAAAATGTCATTTGTTGGGACATTTGGTTGGTCTATTTGAGTTTCAGTGTTGCTTGACTTCTGTGCCTTTCCATGTAAAGTGTGAGCTATTAACCATTTAAGTTCAATATAATCGGATTAATCTTCTCTTGCCTCTTGTACTAACATTTAAATATATCTTTTCATTAACACCTTCAATAATTTTTTTTGTCTGCTTTGAATCTTTAAAAAAAAAAGTGTGAAATTAAAGCAAAAGAGTGTTGAACTGACATTTTAAGGATGCTGGACTAAACTCTGTACTGAAAAGCAATAGCAAAATATTAAAAATGATAGTTTTAAAAGAAACTAACTTTGTCGCGCCTTCTCTTGTGCTTTTATGTGCCAGTACACTTTGCATACTAATCTTAGCCAGGGCTAGAGCAGGCATAGGCCAAGTTTTAGTTTTTGGTGGAAAGTTCTTTCCAGTCTGCAAAACATTGTCCTCCACTCCCAGAGACCAGTTACAGAAAAAGATAATTACACTGGAAAGATAAAATAATATGCTTGATTGAGCTTAAAAAAAAAGATGCTCACACCCACACAGCAACAATTTTGTCCTCCTTTCCTTTCTCTCACCATCTATTGTGTGTGTGTGTATTGTGAGTTAGTTTTCTATCACTACCACCTGGTGAGGAGCTCTGGAAAAGTGTAGTTAGAGGAATGTTCACTGTTTAGACTGGCCCGTGTCTCCAGGGTCCACTAGAGCGCAGATGTGAACAAAACTCTATCCAGATTTTGGAAGAAGAGATGCTCGTCCAGTCCACGTTCTGACATTCAGAGCACTCGCCAATCAGGGCAGTCTAATGCCACGCCCACAACTAAAAGGGTTTTCATTTGTTCTTGGTGTGTCTTGCACACTAACATTTAATCGCTGTCAGAACAAAACCTTCTGTCTCAGAAATGCCAAGTTGTTAACACAGAATAATGTGAAATTCTTTTTTTTGTTTTTTTATCCCAAATAATTGTGGCCCATTTCTGTTGGTCCATTCTTCTTAAACTCTTAAATTATAATTGGAAAAATAAAAAAATGTTGAGGTTTTGGACTGGCAGGGACGATCTGCAAGTAATTGTAGCTTGAAAAGTGAAGATTCTAATTTATTTCTGTAGCAAATTCACATCAAAATCAGAAAAACAAATCTCTCTCACTCTCTCTCGCTCGCTCGTTCTAGCTTTCTCTCGCTCTCTCTCTCTCTTTTGGTGAAGCCTCAACCATTTAGAATTTTTATCTCCAGGTTCAAAGTCTACAGAAGAAAATGCAAGACCGTTTAAAACGATTCCTAATAATCCTCTCAGCTTTCCGTGTGTTTGCGTCGGCACATTTTTGTGTTTGTGAGTCGAAGTTTGCGGTGGTCTGTTCTTCACTGATAAGATTATTCTCACCAAGCTCTTGTGGCTCCCACAACACCAAAGCGCCAAAGTGGCGCACCGATGGTGTTTACTAGCATGTGAGAGTAGGACACATACACAAGAATGGTGTGATGCACTTTTTGGTGTGTGTGTGGGATGGGCCTGGAGTGCATTTGAGGGGTATAAAACATTCAATAAGATCAAATGTGTGATATTTATAGACAATGACCAACACAAAAACGGAATGGGACACAAAAAGTGATTAATTTGCTCCTACAGAGAGAAAAGTGTACTGAAACACCACGCTGTGTGGGAAATTAATCCTGTCTAGACCAAATTGCTAGCTGCCATGTAGGGGAATCATTCCCTCTGCCGTTTCTTCCGCCCTTTCTCCATCCCTGTAACCTACAATTTGAAGCTCTGTTTCTTCTGCCCTTGTTCAGTCGCTATCCTACGCCGCCTCCTACCACTTCAGCTCTATAGTTCAGCTGGAGACCATCTCCGACTCACCATGTCAGAACCATGCAGGCACACGCACACCCAAACTAATGGTGCATAATACAGTGGGGTAGTTTAATGACTGGATAATGGGCCGAGCTGAAGGTTTGGGTGGAAAGATGAACTCTGCACAGCCTCTAAAAAGAGCCCTCAGAGAGTGTGCCATGTCGACACACACTCACACACTTCCGCTTGAACAGCTCCAGCGGCTTCTGTGACCTTCATACCCAACAAACAAACTCAGAAGCCTCTGCTCCAAGCACCTTCCGTAAAAATAGAGGCTGTTCCTTCCCTCTTCCTCTTCTTTCCCTCCCTGTCTAATGATCTAAGTTGGCTGTCTGGCTGAGAACGTCCTCACAATGCTAACCTTCACATGGGCCTTCTATTTATTTGGTTAATTTTTAATTTGTGTGTAGATACACCTTAAAAGTGTAATAATATTTTAAAGGTTAAATATTAAGAACTGTAACTCATTCAAGCAATTCATTTAATGGACACTATTATCTCTTCAGCCCAAACATAGCTGATCAGCCAGAACATGAACAAGGTCCATGGTTTTGTATTGAAGTTGAACAAGTCAAATTTAGACCACTATTAACTATGAAAATGGACAAAATACAGGTTATGATGGCTTCTAGTTCTTTTTTTATATGTTGTATGTACTTTTGTCCTTTTTAATACAAACATTGTCATATTGTGTTGGAAAAGGCATAAGCAAGTCTGACTCAAGTGCTTGTAATTGTTTAAGCTTGGAGTATGCACACTGTATATGACATACAGTTTGTATTAAAATGGACAAAAACAGCACTATGTATACATGTATAATATATAGGCAGTTTTGATTTAATGGCCACAGCCATCCTTGACTGGGATGCCATGAAGGGAACAACTTTTCTCTGAATGAGTATCATGGCCTGTCCTCACTCCATCACTCGATGCAGTGCTAGCATCTGCTAACAGAACGAGCAATTAGTGCTCTCCTCCAAGCGTGTAGATCTGCTGTTGTGTTTGTGGTTTTTTTAAAAGATAAGACTTCACCTGACCCAGAGGAAGCACGTGTTAGCCTTCATCCTCCCAGTGCTGGCTGTGATAGCATTGTTATCGTGTGACTGGGGGAGTTCTGGAACTGGACACAACTATTATGGGTAGACAAATCAGGAAAATCACTGTTATATTACAGGAGCATACACTGTAACACTTCTCATCTGAGTGGCGCATTGTTTTGCTATCAGGGGATAGGAGGAGTGTCAGTACTTGTGTGCCTTGAACAAACTGCACATGATGTGAAACAATGAGCACAAAGAAGGCATGTCCAGCAGGAGGATGTGGAGTGGGTGTGGAATGTCCTCCTGGGGTCTTGCATGGAACACAGGAGACTTCGAGGAACACATCCCCTCTGCTGCGTGAGACAGCTGTTTCCACACACACACACACACACACACACACAGACACACACTCACACACAGTTTATGTAAGAGAGGAAACCAATACTATTTATTTGCTTTAGGCCATTGTCGTGACCTTAAGGTCTGAAAGGCATCAATAAATGATAGTGGAACAAAGTTTGTTGGACATAGCTCATTAATAATAGTAATTATAGCAATAATGATAATGACACTAATATTAGAATGTTTACTTCCTTTTATTACCATTATTTTTATTTATATTAGTAGTAAAAATTTGTCATAAATATAATAGAAATATCACATCACAAATATAAGCAGCATTTAACCAGTGGTTACAAGTCATAAACACTTATTCATCCAAATTCCTGAAAATAACAGGAATGCAGAAATGATCACTGTCCAGTGTCTGCACATTCATTCACACACATCTACACACTCGCAAATAAAGATCTGTTGGAGCAGCTAGATGTCTCAGAGCTCTGCTTTATGTCCCAGTCCCCTCAGTCTCCGCCTCCAGTCTTCCTCTCTTCTTCTGGATGCTCCCTGCCCTTCCTTTCCGCTCTCGGGGGATGGGGCCTCAGCGTTGGCTCCAGTCTGACCCCCCACTCTGGCTCCTCATGCCTGGACCCTGCCCAAACCCGGTGGGAGAGGCAAGTATGGCAGCCAGCATCCAATAGCAGAAGCGGTGCTGGGCACTGGCCTTGAGGAGAGTATAAATGAGATGAGACAACTGGATCAAGGACTAACTATTGTTTAGATTAAAATGCATTTTTAAATGAGGGATAGAGAATGCATACTTATGAGTTTTGTGTTTTCAAGGACTGTGCATTCATTTGTTGTTTTCTAATGTTTTACTCTATCTCATAAAATAAGATTCATAATAGTTAAAAAGACAAAAAGCAAATAAAACCTACAGCTTAACACTCCGTAAAAAGTTCAGTAAAACAACAGAAATCATCCCAGTGTCAGTTGACTATTCAACTTTGACGCCCCGTTATCTATGATCTGGCCCCAGACTGAACTGAGAAGTTGGACTGTTATGCTTTGGAAGCATGACACAAGTTTTGTATGTTGTCCAACTTCGTAATTCCATAAAGTCACTTTTTGTGTGTTTGTGTGTGTGTTTTCCTATCGTTCCCACCAGAGTTCTTGCAGACCCTTGTGTGTTGCTGCGATTCGGGAAGCTTGAAAACGTGTGCATGTTTTTTAAACCCTTATCTGAAAGATTTCTGAGAAGCTTTGTAAAAAAAAGCCCCTTTCGCCCTCCCCTCATCTCGCTCAAACCAGTTTAAAGAACAGAGGCACTGCACAGCTTTCATGTCTCCATGGTAACACAGTCCTTTGGGGTGCTACTGGTGTGTGTGCTCTTGTGTTTGTGTGTGTGTGTATGTGTGTGTGTGTGTGTGTGTGTGTGCTCTTGCGTTTGTGTGTGTTTTTGTGTGTGTGTGTGTATGTGTGTGTGTATGTGTGTGTGTGTGTGTGTGTATGTGTGTGTGTATGTGTG
>JBBKCR010000101.1:30694781-30724272 GCA_037577295.1 Ladigesia roloffi
CATCGTTAATCTCTAAGGTCGAGCGTCCTTTACTTTTTTCTCCCCTCCCTATCGCACAGGAAATAACGTCTCGGCTCGATTTTGTAAGCGAAAATGAAGTGACACTTTAGCACAGTTTTTACATTGTAAACCACATTTAGTCTCGTTCTCATTCGTCAACAAAAATACATTAAATATTTCGTTTCGTTATCGTCACATGACCAGCATTAACGTCAGGTCTCGTCTTGTTTTGGCTTGACTGCAGCACACAGCATAAAAAGAGGACTGAGAGCAGCACCACACAAAGTTAGGTGCAGTTTTAATGCAGGCAAAATGTATATTCGTTGTTTAAGTAGCACCAACTTTTCTCCCCCTGTTTTGGGGAAGAAAAATTGCGTCTTATAGGGCGAAAAATACGGTAATTATTTTTTTAGATTAAGTTTCAAATTTGTTAAAGTTCAACATGGCAGGAAACAACAAGTGTGAGACCTGGATTGTGTCAATCACAAATATTGTAATATGAAAGCAAAAAAAAATTTAATCCAAATATTTTTATATAAAATCAACTGTAAAACAATCTAAGGGCTTATCAACACACAAAGCATTAATATTACCCAAGTTTGGCTAAAATATGATGGTATTAACAGCTTAAATGTGTACCTAATTTAAGAAACTTCATACTGCGTGCTTGGCCCCACCCAGCCCCGCACCATGACTTAATGGCCCGAGACCCGGACACCGATCATTGTCGGGCCGGATAAAAAAGGCCAACGGGCCTCATGTAGCCCGCTGGGCTTCGTTTCAGGTTGCTTATCCCTGCTCTTGCTGTTTTATCACAAATGCGACATACCGGCTCGCACAGTGGTTCACCGAGTCCATTCCGTTTAAATCCAAAGTGCTCCCACACTGAAGTTGTCGAGTTCGGCTTTGACACCAATTCCATCTCTGATTATCAACTGACATTAGCATTTTCTCTCATGGCACGGGAGCTAGCAATTAGGCTAGGAAAGCCTAATGACTGGAGAGTTCATGCCTTGTTAACCTAAGGAAACGAGAGGGGGCGGTAGAGAACAATGTGCCACAGTGAAGTCCGTTGTCCGTAGTTCATAGGAAAACAGGAGGAAAGCATGCAAATTAATATTATCGACTTAATTTTCGTGCAATTAATTAATTTATTTTTTATGGTTGCAGGCTTACTGGCAGGGCTAAACTGATGTAACCAGAATAAGCAGTTATATTTAAATTTGTGATCTGTGATTTGAAGTCAGGTTGTTTTTGTAGCTCTGTTTCTGGATATGGACTGTATGATTGAGGGAAGAGAATGTACCAATTGAAACAATATTTACTTAATACCAGTGATGATATTGGCCTGTTTAGTATGTGGCACACCCGAAATAGGTCACCACAGCTCTGAGCATGCATCATTACATTTGGTTTGTGTTTTTATATATAGTTTTTAACTATTGGCACTTTGGAATGTCCTGGTGCCTAGTGGAGATGTAGATGTGTGACACAGGTAGAGCAGTGGCATCCAGGTTGCTATTTTAAAAGGCATCACAACATGTAACAGCGAAATCGCAATACTGATATGTTGCCCATTTTGAGCAGCTATAGGTTCAGATGATTCCAGGTAATAGGCATACATACAATGAGGGGTGTCAATATGAAATTCCCTCATATTTACTCTGTTCCTACTGTGTCATTGACTGTAAGCACAATTTTTTGTAAAAAGACGTATTTAAGTTTTTTTGTAAATGTGAGTTTTTAACTAGATTAATATATGTGATCTATAATTAGAGATACAATCAAATCTTAAAATTTTAGTTGACTAACAGATGACTAACAAAATAAGCCAATTTTGCTTGGTTATGACACTGGCATCCCTGGTAGATGCTGTAATGTAAAATGCCAGTTAATCATATAAGAAATGTTGTATAATTTTTCCTCTCTGTTGCATTTCTTAGGACACAGATGAGTTCATTTTGCCAACCGGAGCAAACAAAACCCGTGGCCGCTTTGAACTGGCCTTCTTTACCATCGGAGGCTCCTGTATAACAGGTAAGAGTCGTCTATTCAGTTTTCTTCTGAAAGGAATCCATTTACCACTGCTAAAACCCAATAGTAATCCAGCTAGTTTGCATTTTCCGTGCATGTATTTACTAAATAATAAGCCTAAGAGTTTAAGGAGATAACTGTTGAGTGAAGGCGTGTGTGTGTGAATTTCCGTGTAGGTGCTGCTTTCGGAACACTGAACGGGCTCCGTCTGGGCCTGAAGGAGACCAGAGACATGACCTGGTCCAAACCCAGAAATGTGCAGTAAGTGTGTTAAATATGGTATTCCTGAGAAACATAAAGTGGCTAAAATCAGAACAACCAGAATAAATATACAATAAATGGAAGCTGTTTTCATTTTGACTGTGATGAAATGATATTTAAAAAACTGTTTTTTTCTCCCCCAGGATTTTAAATATTGTCACACGTCAGGGTGCATTATGGGCGAACACACTAGGATCAGTTGGTAAGAAATTTACAGCAGTATGTTTTGAGGAGTGTGTGAGTTAGAAACTACAAGTCAGTCTACTGGTGTGTGTATACAGCCAAACAATATATGGACAAAGTATTGGAACGCCTAACCATTACACCAACAGGGACTTTTTGACATTGCATTCAAATCCATAGACTTTAATATGGAGTCGTTCCCCCTAGCAGCTGTAATAGCTCTTATAGCATTTCACTGCATATCGTACTGTGTATGACTGTGTTTGTGACAAATAAAATTTGAATTTGAATTTATAGCTGTAATAGCTCTGTAATAGATTTTTTTTTTGTGCCCATTCATTCTGTAGAGTATTTATGAAGGCAGGTGCTGGTGTGAGCAGGAGGGATTGCTCCTCCAGTTGATCTCAAAGTTGTTAGACAGGGTTGAGGTCAGGGCTCTCTGTAGGCCAGTCAATAACTTGCACACAGCTTGCCTTGTGCACTGGGACACAGGCATTTGTGAACAAAGTTGAAAGTATGGCAATGTGCAAAATGTCTTGGTCTGCTTGATTTCATACATCCATGCTGTGGGTATGATTGAAAATCCATTGTAAATAGTTAGTCCTAATACTTATTTACAGTAAACCCCATGTTAAGCATTCAAGTTTTCAGTTATTCGCAGAAACTGTGAATATCCTGCACATTTTTTTGCATAATTAATCATGAATTTTAGAGCTAAATTAAGAAAAATATCACTTACTAATGTTGTAACATACTGTAAATATTAACATAAATTCAGCTACATTTTCATATACATTTTAATATTGTCACAAGAACAGGGAAACTTGTCTTGGGATGGTGGAATACAGCTATATTTAGAAGCAGGAGATTTGAAATGAGCCAATCAGGGAGTGTTATTTATTTCTCTTTGCTGCTGATTGGCTACTGCACTTTGAGCAGCTTCAGTCCAGAATTTCCCCTGCGGAGCGTTATGAGTGTTCTTGTTTTTTTGTTTTGTTCTCCTTAAATACTTTAATTTGTATTACTGTAAATGTAATTATTACCGTAATTTCTCTGTTATACCAAAGAAAATGACCGCGCATACCAAAAGTTACAGTATTTACATTCTAGCACTGCAGGTGTTCATTGTAAACTGTACAGTATGAATATAGATTGTACATTTACATTAATGTATTAAGCTGAATTTAAAATTATATTTAAGTGTTTTTGGAGCATATTTGGGTGCATGATTAAAAAAAAACAAAAAAAACATTTTAGGCATCTGTCTTATTTTAATTTTTCCACTATGTGCTCTTGGAATGTAACTCCCTGCAAATGCTTTTTCCATACTGTGAACAAATCCACTGAAAATCCACTGAAATCTTTCTCCACAGCTCTGTTGTATAGTGTTTTTGGTGTCGTCATTGAGAAGGCCAGAGGTGCAGAGGATGACCTTAATACAGTAGCTGCTGGGACCTTAACAGGGATGATGTATAAGTCCACAAGTGAGTATGAATCAGATTGAGCAACAGTAATCTCTTGCCAAAGCTTTTAGATTTTGTTTTTTGCACCTATGTTTTTTTTGTTCACCTCCATTTTTTTATGTTTGGCAGGTGGACTGAAAGGAGTTGCCAGAGGAGGCCTTGCTGGTTTAGCCTTGTCCGGGTTATACGCCCTTTACAACAACTGGGATCACCTGAAAGGCAGAACTCCTTCACGTTACTGAAAAGGACCAGAGCTTTAAACCATGGACATTTAGACTCTGAACCACTTCCTCTCCCACTTAAGCGTTGGCCCAACATTTTGGGATTTTTGGACCACCACCTCTGTCTTTTGGCTTTGAAAGTTGAATGTGATGTTTATTATCAAAAAGACAGAAGTAAGCTGTGTTAAATGTGTTGGTCTGTTTTATTCTTTTGTCAAGTGTAGAGAATATACATCTTTCAGTCATGAGGACTCTTCAGCGTGGTGAGAGGAACACACTGCAATGTTATTAAGGCAGTGGCCAATGATGATAATTCTAGAAATGTTCCTGTATTGTAATGTTTAATTGTAAACATTTTGCCCTTGAATTCATGATCATCAGGTCACCTGGTCACATACGAGTTTGAAGAATCTAAATATATCTTTATATATTACCATAAGCTGTTTTAAGCGACTCTGTACTTAAATTAAAGTATAAAATTTCTTTTTTGAAACACTTGTTGTGGTATTAGGAGGAAGTTCTCATTGTTTTTACATATTTTGCTCTGATGCCAAAGAACAGATGATAAAGTAACTTTCTGCCATTTGAAGAACTGAGTGGTGACAATACTGAGGTATTATGGAAGGTGCAGCCTTTGTTTTTTTTTGTTTTTATTGTGGAAGGTTAAGATTAAGGTGGAATGTATGCTTAAAGCAGTCTAGATGTATTTTAACAGTAGTGAGTGAGAACGGTAGACAGGATATCACCTGCATCCTGTGAGTACAGATGACTTAGACATTGCATCATTCAGGTTTGAAACTGTATTTATTGAATAATTTTGTACATTGATAAAATGGTCAGTCCTTGCCCTAGTTTCCCATGAATAGAAGGGTGTAGGTTTAGTGTAAAAGTGCTGGTATAAACCCCTCTTGGCAGTTACTTGTTAAATATGATCTAGGAGGAGCACCAAAGCCGAAAGCCACTGAGGTGTAAGCTCAGCTAGGGATTTTTTTTGTCTCATACTTTCCATGCATTCAGGTTCCCCAGAGGCAAATTCTTGTTTTTTATGTAGAACCATGAATAGGAGTTCAGCTGTGCGAGCCAGAAACAACAGGGCGGGCAGGCAGTTATCTCAAGCCAAATCTGTTGTTGAGAATAGACTTTTTTTTTTGCTTTTGTAATTTTATAAGACAGCTCTGGGCTAGCTAGAGGGATAGTCTAACGTGGCTTGGGCGCAGCAGTCTAGGACTTGGTGTCTTATGTGCTCGCCATGAATGAGCAGCGCAATCTAACAAGCATAGCATTGAAGCGACCCACACTGCAGTGCAAACTGTCCTAACGGTGGTGGCTGGAGGTGAGGAGTGCTCTACAGCTCGGTACACAGAGCACAGACGAAGGAGCTTATGTGGGAGGAACTAGACCCAGGCCTGGAGGGTCACCCCATCCCTGTTTTTTCCATGGAGATGGACGTAGAGATCACTGAAGTGAGGGCGGTCAGTGCAGGAAGAAATCCCTGATGCGGGTGGCCTCGATCCAGGGGATGTAGGCAGCAGTGCGAGTGAAGACGCTGGGCTTGTTCTCCACTGTGCAGCCGATAGGCCCAAAACTCACCACACCGTGTACCTCCCAGCGGTCCCGGCCCAGCTGGCACAACAAAGGACCACCTGAATCCCCCTAGATGAGAAAAGGCATGAGTCAATCAAATGTTCCTACTGGTGAGATCTATTATTACTGGGATGTATCCAACTATCTATACAGATAACATACATACATATAGATGTATATCTCCTGACAATTAGCAATGCTTTCTTCTAAAGTTTCACTTATGTAAAATGAGAGTAAACTGGAATGAGTGCATCCTTTTTTCTATCCTTAGTTGAGAAGTTCTCATTTTAAGTTTTCTTCACATTCTGATTGCCATAAATGCTCCTGACTGGTTTACCTGGCAGGCAGCAGGAGTTCCCTCAGTGTCTCTGAATCCTGCGCAGATCATGGAGTCTCTCACTCGGTCGCCCCAAAACTTCTTCTGCTTGCAAGTTTTGTAGTCGATGATAGGTAGGCGGGCTTGGTTCAGAGCCTCAGCCAGCGACACGTTCTCCTTCCCTCCTGAGACACATGAGCAAAGACATCCTCAAATATACATCCCTCACAAAATTACAGGAGTATACTCATGCCTTGTTTGCTACCAGAGTGATCTGTCTGACATCATCAGTAAGATGTTTCTGTTCACCTTATGCTGTGTTGATAAACACAGGTGGCTCGTTGGCCACTGGTTGGCAGTAATGAATAAACAGTGTAATCTAGAGGATAGTTATCACTCTACCTCGCGTGTCACCCCAGCCAGTCACCCAGCAGTAATGGCCTGGTTTCAGGTTTAACTGCTTGCGCGGCAGGCAGGCGTAGCGGATGAAGTTGCTGGGCTGGATGTCTGTGGCAGCTTTAACCAGGGCGATGTCATAGTCCAGCTCACTGTGGGCTGGGTAACGGAAACGCTCGTGCCTGTAGATCCTCTTCACAGGGAACACGCGCTCAGCTTTCTCTGACCGCCTCAGCTGGTGCTTCCCCAGCACAATACGCCAGCTCCCCGCATCTTCAGCCTTCCCCCTGCATTAGGCGGAACAGACAATAAAGAGACATTTGCCTGTACGTTTACCTATTTTACCATTTGCCCATAGCATTAAATTTAATGTCAATAAACAGCTACAGCTACATCTAAACAACAGATGCGGTTTTTACTGTGAACCAGACGTATGCTTGCACTTACTGATGGAACTGACAGGGTGTGCCGTCTTGGGTAATCCTGACCATGACTATATCTACAGCAATGTTCATAAAACCAATTTCACAATCAAATCTATGCAGCTTCATGAGCTACTTGCTAGTAATGCATTTAAACTTTACTTATACAATGAATATTTTTTGATTAAGTATTATATTGTAGGATGGGAATTTCTGTTTTGCTTTTTAAAATATTCCAGGACATTTTGTTCTCTAAAGGATATAATAAACTGTTAAGATTGGACATCTACACCCAGAAGATATGATAAAATGAGATCATGTTTGATACAATTGTAAAATGTATTATTAGTTACAATAAGATTCAACCATTTGATTACAGTGGTAATACTTCACAACTGACATATTTGTAACAAGTTGCTGAATAATTAGTAAGATTAAAATGAGATTGTCCTAATACGCATTAGGAGATGAAGGTAATTCTTACTTCTGGAAGCAGTGAGCCGCTGTGAGCACCCAGTTCTGGTGGATCAGAGTCCCTCCACACACATGGACATAGTGCTTGCTGCCACGGGGACGAACCTTCAAGGCATGAAAATATTAAAGCATTTGCATTTCTTATAATTAATATAAGTTCATATTACAAATATCACAGTACTGAGCTTCTGAAATGTTTAAAGTCCTTTACCTGCAGTGAGACCTGCCAGGGCCAGGAGTGAGGTCTGGCCTCATTGCCTGATACGATGCGCTCTGCAGTGTTGGGTTTGAAGTGAGCCAGACCACAGTCTTTGGGCCAGTCTGAAGAAAAAAACAAGCTTTTTCAATGTAAATGCTCTCACTGAGAGTATCAGCATCTAATATCAATTGATATTAAATACACACACAGTTTGTACTTCAGTGATATGACTTGCTTCCATGACTCATGTCCAGTCACTGTCATGTCAGTTTTAATGACTATATTTTTTTTACATTTTTTCTATTTTTCATACCATTTGAAAACATAATTGTAAGCATAAGGAATAACCAAAATAACTGAGATCACATCAACATACATGAAAGTTAACCAGGTTTATCATTTCGTATGTATATGATTTTGTTCTTACTGCAGCAAACCTCAATTTATATCAGTTATATAGCAATCATCAGACGATAAGCTGAGCAATAAGCTTGCGGTTCTACACAGAAATATAGGAAGTAATCAAATAAAAGCTCAAAAGCCTGCTTCTTTTCTTTAGGATGGTTGTGCACAGATATGAATGTTTACAGCATTGCACAGTAAATGTTTTCTTACATGCAGCCTCGATGAAAAAGCTAACTGTCAAATTCTCACTTTACTGAACCTGGACATAGCCACTTTGTAGTGTGTCCTGTCCTGTCTTTGTTATTGAATATAGAATTCACTAGTATTATTACCACTTCGCCTTACTTAAATTTAGTTATTATTTATTTGTAAATTTTAGTTTTATATCTCTTGTAGTTTCATTTTGATGTTCTTATTAATGCACCATGGGGGGCTTGGGGTGAAACGGCATTTCGATAGGCTGTATAATGTTTATATTGTTGGATTGACAATAAAAAATCTTGAATCTTAATGAGTTTTATGAGATTCGAGTGAGCGGAGAACTGCAGGGTCAAACAGTGTATGCTTATAGAGGAAATTGATTTCTAAGCATTTGGAGAGAAGGAAAGGCATGGTGACACTTACCCAGGTGGAGGACTTTGTGCTGCTGAAGGCGGCTGGGTGTGAAGGCATGGGTGTACGCCGTCTCCAGCACCAGGCCCAGCAGCAGCAGGGGTAACAGGGGGCTCCTCATTGCCATGATCCTCAATTTACAGTGCCGCCGCTCTGGAGAACCACCTTTTATAGCCCGCCCGGTGCAGGGGCCACCCTTTGTCCCAGATACGCCCCTCTCACTGTGGACAAAGGGTCTCCACAATGCCCTCCTTTGCTCCTGGATTGTTCTGGTGGGGTGGGCAGTGGGGATTCGGAACAGACTGGCCCCCAGAGCAGGGTGAGATTTCCATCAGCACTTTCCAACTCGTCCTCCATCACTACAGAGCAAAACAACTCTGCCCTTCCTCCTGCCAGTCATGCCATGCCACTCACTATTTGGATGCAAAGTCCTGCTGACCGTTGGATGACCTTTGGCTACCACATCAAGCTAATTCAATTACTTTGTTAATTAATTAAGTCTTTAAGCTATTTAACCAGAATTTGTCCCCATATTATATTAGCACAAAGAACATTGTGAAGTGGTACAATGCCACAGTCATGATTAATATAACAAAGCTTTTGGTAAACACGTCCTAGGTAAATATCACACTGAATCCAATGTATTTACATTCATATTTACAGTTCTTCAAATATACATTTCAAACACTTTTTGACTTTTTGCTGGTCCAAATGATGGGGCTTTTGATCCACTGTGTTTCCAAATGAATGCATCTCTGATCCGGAAGTGTGGCGAATAGCAGGACAGGTTGTGGCGCTACAATAAAGCCCATAGTACACACTCAATAAAGCTCATGTTTATCACACTCTTTGTTAATAGGCTCTGCTACTGGTGCAGCATCCATGGTGCTGGACAATCCCTGAAAGGGCCTTTTTTGACAAAGAGGTGCTACTCTTGTGTACTACCAGCAGATGGCGTGCGAGAATTAAGAGAATTGGCCATTTGGGCCATGCTTAATGCTTTGAGTCAAAAGAGAAATGGCCTGTTTATGGTGGTTCCATGCTAGGAGTCTGACTGCATACTTGATGAAGTGCACTGTTAGGAGTGTTTATGTGTTCCCATGTACTTTCATCAGAGGTCCGTTCTGTAGTGCTACCTCACACTAATGTGTTGTGTTGTCTTTCAAATGTGTGTGCCATGTATGTGTTGTTCACCCTAAATAGTGAGACATGGAACAACAAGCGCAACAGAAAAGCAGTGAGATGAGGTGCTCAATACCAGAGAATGTGCCTGATCATCCAAATGCTCAAAGGCTGTGGAAATGTCCAGGGCAATTCACCAGAGCACAGTTCACCAAGTTTACCAGGACTCTCTCTCTCTTTCTCTCTCTCTCTCTCTCTCTCTCTCTCTCTTTCTCTCTCTCTCTCTCTCTCTCTCACACACACACACACACAGATAAACATGTTCTTTAGAAGCATCTCCCAGTAGCAGGTCATCCATCTAAATACCACCCCACCCCAATTTCAGATTTATTTGACATTTCCAGAACAAAAGAACAGAAACATGTAGTTTACGAAATCATTTATTGTTGCCCATACATTATTATGTCACAAGCTATTGTGAAGCCTTTTAGCTACACTACTATATATTACGTTTATTTTCAGTCAAAATTTCACAATTAAATCTTTTAGCCCCATTTTCTCGAACGTTATTCCTACCTCTTGACAGTCAATCACAATGCTGAGGTCTAAAAAGTTATGTAGTTGCTTTGGCAAATGAACAAAGCTGTGAAAACAGCCTGGAGATTACACCACAACTGGCAAAATACACATTCACTTGCATAAATACAGCAAGTCTCTTCGAAGACCTTTTCATTTATAACTTTTAAGCAGCCTGTATTAGGTTGAGACCATCAGTCATACGCAGAATCAGAACAGATCCCTCAATGAATGTTTCGTTTCACAGACCCCTAGATTGGGGTTATACCAGAATAAATATCAATAAATTCTTAGATAACTATTGCTGGTAAAAGTACAGAAAGAAAATATGAAGATATTTCATTGTTTTTAAATATATACAATTAAAATACTTTAAGTATCAAGACATAATAGTAGTTTGCATGTTTATGAATTTGATAGATTAGGTAATACTTTAGTACTGAGAGGACATCTTCTAAAATGCCACATGTACACTCAATGCAGGGTTGACATAATTGTTTTTCTCTAGTACTCACGATACCTTCATGAATTAACTTGTATGTACGAAAACAAATTTTTTTCTTTGTTTTGCATTAGTGGAGACAGAGTGGGGGGGAGCGTTGGGTGGGGGGTGGGGTGGGGGGTGTTTGTTGCACTTCGAGGTCTGTGAACACTGCAAACTAGCTCACATTTACAATGCATACCATGTATGACATGGACAAAGGTATTGCGACGACTGACCATTTAACCAACTGTGACTTTAATGACATTGTGTTGAAATTCACAGACTTTAATGTGGAGTAGGTGCCTGCTTATAATAGTTTCCACGCTCCTTGAAAGACTTTTCACAACATTTTGGATTTTTGTGGGAATCTGCGCTCATTCATTCTGTAGAGCATTTATGAGGATAAGCAAAGATGTTGGACCAAATGACCTGATTCATGATTTCTATTCCAGTTCACCCCAAAGGTATTGGATGGGGTTGAAGTCAGGACTCTGTGTGGGCCAGTCAAGTTCTCCTCACCAAGCTCAACCCACCATGTCTGGAGTTTACTTTGTTTACTGGGGCACAGTCATGATGGAAAAGAAAAGATTCTTCCCCAAACTATGCCTGCAAATTTGGTAGCATGGTGTTGTCCTTCTGTAGAAATAAGGAATTACCTGAATTCAATAATAAGGAGGTGTGTCCCAATACTTTTGTCCATATAGTGTATGCACTGGTACTTTTTCGTCAATTGACCGCTATTTTACTTAGTGACTAAGCTAAACTAAGCCGTGAAATAAAGCAACTATAAAACTGTAAAAAGGAAGCCAATTTGAATGACTTTCTTTAAGAACGATACTGATTATATCATACAGGTGTGTGACATAGATATCTTGTAAATAAATGTCCTACAGAACATACTAACTGTCTAATATGACCCTGCAAATGACCATACTGCATTAAATTCCCTGAAGTTCAATTTGATCAAGAGTGTATGCGTTCAGTACATGATTGAAGCGAGAGCGATAATATTTGTGTTTCTCATATCTTTGCTCTTGCCATAACCTTTACCAGCAAAAATTATGCCCTTTATTATTAGTACTTGATATTAATAATAATAAAAGTATTTTATCATTCTTTTTGGTCATTAAAGAATCCCTACAGCTTAGTGGACTGTAAAAAGTTACCAAAATATTATGATACCACCATCTTACACATTTTGTAATGGACATAAAGTACAATGTTTATTCCCAAAAGAGGAGTCAAATGGATTGGACCTTATAAAATGTCAGGTGTGAAGCATTTACAGTACACAGTAAGCGGTGAACAGGAGATATGAAGAAAGACAATTGTTTAATAATTTGATTATCAAGAATGATGGCAGCCTTAACTTTGTTTGTTCTGTTTTGTTAAACCTTCAAAATGCTCTATTCAAATTAATATTGTTTATATGTGATAATGTGTGTATGTGTGTGTGTGTGTGTGTGTGTGTGTCCTAGGCACCTATGCAAATTGTGCTGTTTCTTATCAGTTAGTGTCTTTCTGCCAGCAAAAAAACACACTAGAATAAACAAGAAATCAGTAAAAAACTTTGGGAGCTGGTTAGAAGGTTTGGTTCCAGATTTCTACTCAGTGTCTCAAGGCAATGATTTGATATTTAAAATTCCACCAGCAGCTCCCTGATTGAATGTAATATATAATGGACTGAAGCACACCAAGCTTCTGATGGAAGCTACAAGTAATACTGGGGTCTCATTAGGAGAAATCTGGAAATGGTTAAGCGAACACACTGAAATACATCAAATCACTGTTTAAACTAGTGACTTAAGCTATTTTTTATTTATCTACATAGTTTAAGTAAAAAAAAAAGTTTTTTAAACAGCTTTTAATCATTTTTAGCCACCTAGGACCATGTGTGTGTTTTCAAAATGGCCTTATGTGTATTAATATACCAACACTCAGATACACATCATCAGTATAGTTTTGGCACATTACATGTTTGTGTGTGTGTGTGTGTGTGTGTGTGTGTGTATTTGTGTACTAGTTTCATGTATAGCCTGAAGTCCCTGAGTGTCCAGAACCAGGGTTTAACTCTTACCTCCAAGAAGAATAGCAACATCCCCAAATTTCACCGCTACCTTGCATGGTGTCCTTGGCCAAATGGTAGAGCCAGACTGCAAACAACAGATTCTACTTTTTCTTTAACAGATTCTGACCTGACCAGCTTTTTAGGCAGCATCAAATATATTGGCAAAAGAAAAAAAGAGAAGTGATTGGGAGGTAAAGAAGGCCATTTACAGGTTTTGGAGGTAAATTACACTGTCTTTAGTTTCCTCAGTCATCCACAGTACTAGAGCCAGAGCAGCATGCAGGACTGCGCAGTAATCGAACCACACTTCCACTTTTCCTCCGTCTCTTGCTCTGTTGAGTGGGCGCACAGTTGTTTTCCTCTGATGTTTTCTGCTCAGCAGCAATGGCAGCCGCCTCTTTAATCTGGAGCTCCAGGTGCCGTTGGATGGCCAGGCCAAGCTCCTCTGGATCCACAGATGCCCCATACACCTCCCATGTCATTCCCTCTGCATCCCACTCCACCTCCTTCACGGGGGTCCTTAGTCCCACATTCTCCTCTGCTTGACTTGTCTCTGAACCAAGACAAGTGAACATGTTGGATAGAGGAGACACAAGGGAATTGCTAGACAATGTCTGCACCCCGACCTCTCTGAAACTGTACTCAGATGTCATGGTGGAGGCATCTCTCACTTTCTGATGGCAAAACCCAGACTGGTTGGACTGGTCTGGTATAAGGTGAGTGGAGTTCTTCCCACCTAACTCAGATCCACAACAGTGACCTGCAACCCAATTGTTTAGTCCCGTCTCACTGACTGAAGACACCAGTGGTGGGAAACCAAGCAAGTTGGAATGGAGTAGCGATCTCTGGCCTGGACAAGGACTTCCTGCACAGGCTGGTAGGGTTATCAAATGTCCAGGACAGGGTACAACAGCGCAAGAATTTCTCAGGGATCCAGTATTCAGTGTATTATTAACACAGTGAGATGTGCATGAATTGGCACCAGGTAAATGGCGGCCATCACCTTTAAAACAGCGTCCATCTACATCCCCTCCTGGCTGTGCAAGGCTGTATGCGCTTCTCAGGCATGGTCTGGTGCCCAGAGCAGGAGACACTACCCCACAGACCAACCTGGAACAGTTGCAGGTTTTAAGATTTTCACCAGTCATTCTACCTTGGCAGCAAGCCTCTCTGCCCTCCAGACACTCCATCCTTAAGTTCTTATTCATGGAGGGGGAACACGGCGCGCACCTTTCGGCAGTGCACGCTCGCTGCCGTCCCAGAAGAAGCTCTTGTGTTGGTGTCCTTCTGGCAGGTGAATCCTCTGTGATGCTCCAAGGCCGTGAGGTTCCACCCCGCCAGATGACTGTCTCTGGAGTGCTGTTGCCACTGCAAGTGCTCGCTTGCTCAAACTCTAAAGGAACAGGGACGCCACTGACTGGTCCTCCCATGCTGGCGGGCCTCTTAGGGCACACTGCACTACTGGCACTCTTGCGGATATCCTGGCAGCACCAGGCCAGCTCCATCCTCTGAGGTGGACCACTCGCCATGTCTGTGAAGCTCTTGGATAAGGAGATAATGGGATGCTCATGGTCATCCTCCATCTCTGCTCCAGCGGAACCAACATGGTTGCCAGTGGTGTAGATTTCAGATACAGGGCGCTTTCCCTCATCCATAATGACAGGCCTATTGAAAAAAGACAGATGTGCTGAAACGAAATGCCTTGCCATTTTAATGTTCAAGAATCAACACAAACAAAACACCAAGCATTCTAAAGACCACTCCTTAATTATAGCCTAGATGTTAACACAATTTGCCTTTCCACTGTGGTCTGTCACATCAGTTACCAGACAGACAATAGCTCTAATTAGCTAGCATTGTATTTTCCTTGTTCTGCAGTGGTCCTTTGTATGTACAGGTATTGGAGTGGTGGTGATCTTTGGTGGCTTTTTTGTTGTATAAGCAGAAAGAGGAAGACAGCTGGACAAAGATGTGGTCAGTTATCCTTGCAATTACTGGCTGACCAGATAATGGAAGATTAAAACCAAGCTGAGCCTTAAGGTCTTTAGCCACAGCATGCCAACTTCACTTAAGAACACATGGCCATAGTGGACACTCTCTGGCTGAAAAGTAGAATGAGATACACCTTCTGCTGCAGAGAGGGAAATTATTCAGCTCAAGATGGCAGCAGCAAGTCCATAATTTTGCTGTTTTGTAATACATTGTTATAATTATTATAGTTATAAAGCATGGCATATAAAGGATGTCCACAAACCAGAATATTTCAAACAGATTCAGACAGTTGTCAGGGAATGTATGACCAGGCTGCCTGTGTTTATATGACACTTCAGTCACTTGAGCAGATTTGGGAGATGATTTTGGGACCCCCTGCTGGTGTGTCACTTTCTAGTGTTAGCACAGACACACACAAACACACACACACACAAACACACACACACACAAACACAAACACACACACAAACACATGCATCCTGCTGTATTCTGAG
This sequence comes from Ladigesia roloffi, assembly GCA_037577295.1. Classification (NCBI taxonomy): domain Eukaryota; kingdom Metazoa; phylum Chordata; class Actinopteri; order Characiformes; family Alestidae; genus Ladigesia; species Ladigesia roloffi. The sequence goes on from JBBKCR010000101.1 coordinate 30,710,088, forward strand.
CTATTGCTTTTCAGCCATGTATCCATATGCTAACATTATAAATGTATTTACATTATGGGAGTGTTTCCTTGTTCGAAGCCAAGATCTGTCCTTTGTTAAGTATTATAGATGCAGCATGCTGACAGAATATAACAACTCATGTTCACTTCTTTCTTGTCCAGACTGTGATCATTCTAAACAAGCTCACACACCAGTTAGCTCTTTATCATTAATAGACCTTTTCCAGCAAGAGAGGTCATTCAGTCTTAATTGCTACTTTTGCCAAGGCATCACATTCAGAGATATTGTTTTCTTGTCCTAGTTATTCTAGTTTGTTTGATGTTAACCTACAAAGCTTAAAGTATATCGTTTAATGATGAATACAGTTTAACCAAGTTACTGCAGTCCATATCGTCATCAATCAAAAGTTTTGATTAGTCCTATCTTTATAAACATACGTTCATTCATTTAGTCAGTATTGTGTAAGTGAATATGTAAGATATTTAAGCTTTAAACATCAGATGCTTCTATAGTGACTTCAGATATTGAATTGTTGGCTTATTGTAGTAATGTGGCTGAAACTCCAGTAGCAGACATGATGACAGGTTTGATCTCTCCTAGGCCACGAGAGGAAAACATGACAGTTGTCCTCCAGCCCCATCTAAAAATAGCACGCAAGGTGTTCCATATCAACTCACCTTCTACCTGTACCAAAACTCACAATATGACCCTACAAGTGCCTGAAACCTAACACCTGCCCCAGACACAGTCTCATTACACACATGCACACATACATAGACATATACGTCAGGCTCTCTGATCCTGGAAACAAGAAAGGTTTTCCTGTGTTTTCCTCATGCAGCCTTCACTACACAAAATACCTTTTTCGCTTTGTAAACCTCAGTACCCTCCAGTCTCTATATGTTTCCAGTACATGGGGAAGCCCACTGAGACGTACCTCACATCCACCAGTTAACCCGCAGGCACTCGCCTTCTTTACACACTCACACACACTCACATGCACAAACAAACACACACACACATGCACATGTACATACGTACATACCTCCCACTCTCCCTTCTCCTCTCCAACTGTCTGGGAAGCTCCCACCTCAGTCACTCTCTCCCCTCCTCCCTCTCTCGTCTCCTCTTCTCTCTTCTCCTCCTGCTTCCCCTTGTGCACACTTTTTGAAGAAGTGAACAAAAGAGTGAGTGTAGTGTTGGATTATCGGCTCCTGTCATCTGATTACTAACCAGAGGCTCTGCCTGGGAGAGACAAATCCCCAGTGGAGGGAGGAGGAGGGCTGGGGGGGAGTGGGAGGGCTGTTCAGAGGGGGCGGGTATAGGAGGCAGTGCCGTATGCCCTGGGCACCCTGAGAACAGAGGGCACTCAAGGGAATACTGGAGACATCTCAAAGCAAATCACACATTATAAAAGTGTTCTGTTTCTTTTTTTTTTTCTTCCTCTTATATCCTCTCTTTTTCTTTCGTCACTGGTCTCTCTCGTCAGAGGAGAGCTGTAGGATACACCAGTGGTCTGACACCAGTACAGTGTTTTTCTATATAGATCTCTAAGAAACACACTTCCGCACCACCCCTTCACATTTGCTTCCCCCCCTTCTTCCTTCGCTCACATTCACAGACATGCATAGCGCCTGTCTCTTACTCATCCAATCTCAACCAATCTCTCTTCTGGTTGCTATAGAAACAGCCATGCTCAATGGGACCCCAATGAATTTTCATCTTGGCATTTTTTTTAGGGTTGCCATGGGAACAATGAAAACAGTACCTTCAGAAAACAGGTTCGGAGAAGATAATGGTGGCTATCAGGAAAAACATTATGCTCCACATCATAAATGCCAAAGAGTCAGCTATCTCCCCCTATGAAAAGCATTAGGGCCCTGTGTGTTCTCTTGATAAACTCCTTCTCCTCACACAGATGTGTGCTCAATCTGTGTCGCACCTGAAATATGAAAATAGATTTGATGCGATTGCAAATGTGAGAAAGTAGACAGCAATGTATGCTGATGAACAACAAAAATAGCTGTAATCTCCACTTCCAGTGAAAACACAACACTGATGGAGCTACTTTACTAAGAGAATTAACACCTGTTGGCACAGGGCTTCTTTAAAATTCTTTAAAATGACTCTTTGCTATGACTTACATACACAATAGGCAATTTTGTACTGTTACTCTAAAAATGAATGCAACATTTTGCTACCGTTTTTTTATTATAAACCAGAATAAAGGCTTAGGAAAGCTTAGGAAGTTTTAAGATTTGAGTGGGTGCCATTTTCTGGCATGAAATGTAGTGTGGGAACAACAGACGTGCTAAGTGATTAAAATGCTGATAAGACTTCTGCCGCTATCCTGCTATAGTTGATCATTAACCTCTGTGAATGCAAGAGACTGAATATAGCAGGATATCATAGCAGCAGTACCAGTGTTGTACAGTTTTTAATAATTAAACCCTGGACAGGGGTCCTGCTGTCACCGAGCCATTGTAACATTACAATCAGTGTGTAAATGTGCAACACCATGGCTTTGACCTAGTAGACAATGATATTACGTTACTGGGAGGCTAAATGTGAGATGTCTTCATTGTTTACAGTATAAAGTCAAAGAAAACGGGGACGCTCGAGCATTTATCATTGAAGAGATGATGAAATGAGCTAATAATTAGTTTGTTCACTTGGTTAAGCAGGTTCATTACACAGGTATCCCTATTAAAACAAACATTTAATTGATTTTGCCCTTAAGCCATTCTTCATCAATGCTAATGACAAGTGTTGCCATGCGGGTGAGAACAGAACAGGTGGCACTCATGTGGACCTCACATTTGTAAAATTAGGAGCAACAGATGAAAAGAGAAGCCAATGAGTTAATTACCTCTATTTTTTTTTCCTTTCCTAACTTTTTTCTGAACGTGCTCAAAAAAACTTGAGGAGTGGATGAGAATGTGGTTTCTGGACACATTTGGGAGTTTGGCTTGTCGTGTGGTGTTGATTAACCAGACCGAGCCACTTCAGGAACATTGAGGTGATGAGGTGGAGGCTGCAGGTGCCTCGACTGGGACAAAGACAGAAAGCTGCTGTGAAAGTAACAGGAGAATGGGACAATATTATTATTCATAACAACACCGAGAGATAAAAAACAGGAAACTAGGAGGTGGCTTTGGCCATCCATGGCTGGTAAGTAATGCGCTGGAGGTTAGAAAAGGCCTTATCTCTACAAACAATGGGTCATATATATACGAGGGTACAATTAGTGTGACCTTGATGAACTGTGAACACAAAACCCGGGCACAATTTTTTTAATTTACTAGCCAGCTGGGGTTATCTGCAGTAAGTTATTTGCACAGCAGTGTAGTACAACTGAAGGAGATTACTAATTTCTAATAGTATACTAAACCTACATAAAAAGTTTTTGCAGAAACGAAAACATGTCTAATTCTTCATACCTAATATCCTGACAGACGTTATGATGAACCCTATATCTCATTAATGTTATGAGCAAATGAATACAGTTCTAGTTTAGGTGGCTATACTCTGCCTCAGGTAAGTCTACACAGCTGTCTGGCCACATTGTGCTAGGAAGATGTCACTAGTCCATTAAAATAAGGTTTTAGTTTGTGAAAAAATTTGAATAATAAATGATCATCTGAGATCAGCACGGTGGTGCACTTGTTTCAGCTAAATACTTTATTATTATGAGATGTTTAATATACTGTGTCTGTTTACTGCTCTTATGTCCATTATTCTTAAACCGCTGTGCCTCATATTGACTGCATTCTGTCTAGACCAACAGAAATCTGAAAGATGGATAAAACATTTTTGTTTTTTTTATTGTGTATATTAGACAGTTTTTGTGTAAATACTACAAACAAACGTAACATTGTTATTTATAGGGGTATATTACATTTTTTGTCTTGTAGTATTTTTTCCACTGCATACATTCACTGAATACTGAGTAAAGGAGACAAATAGAACTGAACTAAAAGAACAGTGCATGTACAATGTTGTACTTTTTTCTCCCTCAGATCCATTGGTAGTTTTGGCTTGGGGTCTATCTGCAGTGCTTCTTTTTCTTTTACTGCTTGGTCTCACCGTCTATCTCCTGTGGAAGAAGAGACAATACCGCAGACAATACAGACAACTGGTCAGCACCAACCCGACTGTCCCTCCATGCACTCCTGTGCTCCAGACCTCACACAGCAGAAGCTATGGGTGCAGGTCTGCTTTCTGATTCTCTCGTTTTAAAACGTATCTTCTTCGTGAACCATTTCTTTGCTATTTCTTTTTTTCCAAATCAGTGGACTTTATATTATTATAATTTTTTTTAATTATTGTCTAATTGATCTTTGTTTAAACGACAGTTCCATATTTTTTCAGTATGACTGTTTTATTTTCTTCCCCAGTAGTTATTATTGCAAAAGCAGCCTTTCTTTTATCACAGCGTGGCTGAAGTTCCCTTCTTTCTGCCGCCACGGTTAAAGAGTCCAGCCCACGCTGAAGCGAGTGAAGTGAGGGAGGAAGAGGAGCAATGGCAGCAGCAGCTGCACCTCCACACCCCGCGCGGCTCTCTGACGATAGGGAGTAGGCTGATAAATAAAGATTAGCATGCTGTGATATTGCTACAATTTTCTATATGGTAAATACGATCATGCCAGTGAAGCTTACTGAATTAAACTCAGCTCTCATTTCTCGTTGTTTCTCTCATTGTCTCCCTGACCATGTGTTTCTGGAGGCTGGTTTCCTCTGGGCAGTCTGCGGCCTGACCTCTACCAGCTGCCCAAGGAGCCCAGTGAGTGGGCAGAGCCGGGGGGCTCCAGCATGCGTCTGTGTTTCGCCCTGCAGTATTATCACGATAAAGAGCAGCTGGTGGTCTCCCTTCTCCGAGCAGCCAACCTGCCGGCCCACTGCCAGGGCAGTGCCACACTGGTCAAACTGCAGCTCCTGCCTTCTGATGATCGACGCCACCGACAGGCCAAGGCTCGATGCAAAGGCTCCCAACCCCAGTTCAATGACAGCTTTGTGTTTCAGGTACATGGGCTTTAGTGACATTTTATTATAGATGTCTCACATCTCTGAGCTGCTTTAAAGAAAACACCCAGCAAAACATCTACACACTGTAGAGCTGTACGACTGTGTTAACTTTCAATATAATAAAGGCCCCATATAATAACTATTCAGAAATCAAAAGGTTAAAAGTCTGTAAATATTGTTTGATATCTATACTCCCCCTTTCCATGCAGTCCATATTTTTGGCTACAAAAACAGCCTATTTCCAAATAATTGTTTTTGCGAAACAATTATGAAACATTTAAATGCATCTCTGTAGTCTAGCTACAGCAGTTTAGCCCAGGCCATTCAGGCACTGAATACACTGCTGAACTGAAAATCCCAGTTCATCACAACATGTATGTAATCCGGAGTTATGATTGGTCACCCTGACAGAAACACTGTGATTTTTTTAAATATAATATTCATGTTTTAGCCTTCTGAGTTATCAGATTGCAAGAACCAATATTGTGATAACAATTAGCAGAGGATATATTGTGCAGCTGTAATACACAGTCATCCCCAACCCTCACACTTTAGACTGTGAAGTTAATCAGCTACGACATGTTTGATTTGCTTCTTTAGTTTTGTTATGGAGCTACAGGGTTAATGAAACTAATAATGTAAGCTCATAGGCACCTCAGGCATGGCGTATGATGCTAATTGCTAAAGTGGAAACTTCTCTCATTGTTAGCATTGTTGCTCCAATGCAAAGTCAGCAAAGTCAGAATACACAGTCATCACCAACCCTCACACTTTAGACTGCGAAGTTAATCAGCTACGACATGTTTGATTTGCTTCTTTAGTTTTGTTATGGAGCTACAGGGTTAATGAAACTAATAATGTAAGCTCATAGGCATATCAGGCATGGCATATGATGCTAATTGCTAAAGTGGAAACTTCTGTCATTGTTAGCATTGTTGCTCCAATGCAAAGTCAGCTTGGCTGATACACTACATTCCAAGAAAACTGTATACATGTGATTTTTCACACAACTATTCTGAATTCTGAGCGAATTACGAGTCAGATTATGGAATCAACCCAGCTGAAAAGCATTTCATGGTGTGTTTGACCATACCAGAGATCAGTGCCTGCAAAATACAAAACGAATGTTTGTCTTTGTAGTAATTAATTGTGATTTAAACTGGTTTAAAAAGAGAAATTATCTTAGTGAGAAGTGTCAGTTCAGTGTGTTGTCTCAGTCTAATGGTCAGTACAGAAGCACCAACAGACTATAATTAGCATGAGGTTATGTTGTTATGAATCATAGATCCTCACATTAATGAATGTCTCCTTGCACAAGCAATGAAGGACTTTATCCGTTTTACTGAAACAGTGTGCTACCGTTGTTCAGTAAATGGGTGCTGTGCGAGTGTGTGTTGATTCCAGTTTGTCCTCATAACATAAATTTGTTCCCGCAGTTGTCTAATAACAGTGTGGGCCAGAGTACCCTGAGCATGACTGTGTACAGTGTGGACCGCCTAAAGAAGCACCACATGGTGGGCCGTGTTCTCTTCCCTCTCAGACCCCCTGAACTCAGAGAGGCCGCTGGAAAGGTGCTTTGGAGGGACCTGGAGACGGAAAGTGATCTGGTAGACAAGCAGACATAACCAGTAACATATAACCAGCATGTCTGATCTTATATAGGAATATGTATGTTTGGTCTACTGTTATAAGGTCATAAAAAACTGGAAACACCTGTTCTTGAATGATTCATTGATACATTTCAATGAAGTAAAAAAAAAATCTATATCGTTCATATAAAACATGCTTGCTAAAAATGATTACTTATAGCTTTTGCAATCTACCTGATTAATTGTATAATTATCAGCTTCAAGTTCAAGGTCTCCTCTTTTAACTTTCTGTTTTATATGTTAAATTGTGACAATCAACAAAATGGTAATCATTTAATCAAAGCCTAATTAAAGGCGGTGTAATTGTAGGACATCCTGTATTGTAACTGAATCATATATTCTACTGTTCTTTAAAATGTAACCATTTCCCTGTGATAATGCAGCCCCTGTCAAAACATGGAGATATCCAAGTGTCTCTGAACTACAACCAGTCTCTTCAGCGCCTCACTGTGGTTGTGCTTAGAGCTCGAGGACTCCAGTGCTCCAACAATGTTGGTGAGATTTATCAATATTAATGAGAACCAAAATTCGTACAGTGAGTGCTAATGTGAAATAATAGACCCATGAAGACTCACCCTGAGGGCTGGACAGGTGTGTGTGTCCAGGTCTCTCTGCAGATACATACGCAGGTGGTGAAGATGAAGTGGACTTCAGTAGCCAGAGGCTGTGAGCCCACCTTTAATGAGAAGCTGACCTTCAGACTCCACCCTCGGCAGCTGGACGCAAGCTGTCTGAGTCTGGAACTGCAGCAGCCATCTACTGAAGAGCCTGCAGAATTTCAACCAACCACCAGCACCTTGCCACCGAGTAAGGACAGATAGCCTTTCACATTACGTAAATACATCTATGTATGAAAATCATACATACCTATATATTTATATATATATATATATGTATATGTATAATCTTTGTCTATTAAGTAGTTGATATTTTGTAGCCTTAGTGTTAAATCCTTTCTTTCTGCCTGCAGTATCTCTGGGACTAGTTGTCATTGGGCCATTCATGTATGCCAGAGGCAGGGAGCTGGAGCACTGGAACGAAATGGTCAGTAAATCACAGGAACTGGTCAAGCAGTGGCATGGACTGGGAGCAGCTAATGCCATTCAGAGCTCAACCTGAACAACACTACATTTCGAACACTACAGTGCTTCAAAAATCAACATTTCTGGAGAATAGGACCTTATTAGCTAAAAAACTGCTTTGGATTATACATGTACATGACAGGCTAAATATTGTAGTAACATCTATTCTGGAACTTTGAATGGAAAAAAACCCTACTGTTATGCATGATAAAGGTCACTGAGTCTCTGAAAACATCTAATCATGGCATCATTTTATTTAGATATGTAATGTAGTGAACAAAAACTACAAAGTCAAAGTAATAGAAATACACAAAACAGAATATTTTGTAGTACAGAAAGGAACAAAGCATGCTGTTTTCTGGCCATATTATTAAGTGGAATGCAGGTAAATAAATTGATTGTAACAGTCAGAATGAAAGTGTTAGTCTGGCTTCAGTTATTCTTTGCATTAATACTTAGAATAGGAACTGTTAGTTTCATTAAAACAGTGTATTATGTGCTGTGTTTGCTGAATGTGGGTAATGACACATGTATATATGAAGATAAGGCTCTGTAAGCACCACATTCTTCTTAGTTTTTATATAAAAATAGCTGTTTAGTTCAACAGGTGGCTTGTCCTGGTCTGGATGAGATAGACACTCTGTATCTAAATCACCGAAGCTGATTAAGCTCCTGCAGTTTGTAACTGACAATGGAGTCCAAAAATGTAAGGCCTCTTAGAGTCTAAACACAGAGCACTGCAAAGCTAGGCAAGTGCATCTATCCTCCATGTCCAGTGCAAAGCTATTACAGACTTAATCACTTTTGTTACTTATTTTACTCATTTGGAAATTTCAGCTGCCTTTTATGTTGTATGCGCTAATAAAAAAAAAGTAAAAAATATTTTTTACTATAAACTTACATTAATCTATATTAAAGGTAAGGGATCTTTTCCATGTTTTGTAAAAACCCACCATTTCAAAGTAGATGTTTGGTACTAAGAATGCCCATATATTTTTTTCATGTTGTGAGAACTTCCACAGCTTCTTCTTTCGACAATGCAGAGTAAACCCCTATTGAAGTTTCACAAGACCTTTTCCATAATTAAGCCCTTTAAAGTACATCTGAGACCAGGGAGGGGAAGGTTAGAACGATTCTAGGGGCCCAGCACTGACATGGGGCCCTGTTAGGGGCTAGTAATATTATTTTAATAAGGGTGGGCAAGGAGGCAAAATTAAATTTTTTCACGGGGCAAAAGATTTCTGGCGGCGCCCCTGTCTGAGACCAACCTTGCTCCTCACAAGAGGGTGTGGAATACTGCTGCCTTCAGACTCCTGTTCTTAGGAATGTTCCTCACAGAGTACTTAATGACCTTGTAGATTTTGGGGCAGCAGCCCGAATGCGTGAAGCCTGGAAAGCGCCAGCCACTCTGTCGTCCATTGTGAGCCCCCCAAAAGAGAGTGGAGCATCTCTGGAGAGCTTCCACACTCACTGAGTAGTGTCCCTGAGAACCCTGGTTCAGTCGGACCACAGTCACTGCCGAGACAAAGCCAAGGGAGTGCTGGGACGTGCCGTGAAACACTTGCTCACCCTCATCGAAGTGACCACTCTTGTCCCACACAAACTTGGAGTCGTCCTGTTCACCCATATCGGCCAGGTTACACAGAGCCAGTAGGCAGGAGCTGAGCAGGGCCTCGTTCTCGCTGTACTGCAGCAGCACAGCCACCAGCCGCGGGACGACACCCAGCCTCAGCAGCCTCTCCTGCTGCAGATCTGCACAGAAAACAAACACCAGCCAGAAAGAGCCTAATGAATGCAATAGAAAGTTGACTACAATTTTGGCATACTGAGAGAGATATAAAGAGAGAGAGTCTACAAAGTGTGTGAATGAATTGAATAAGAAAGGTTGGGCTGAGTTTATCGTGAAGGGTTTAACAGCCTCATTAAGTTTAATTCTTGGATAAGATGAACATAAAAACAATGTTTCACCTCTTTCCAAGAAAAAAGACTATGGGTGAGACCTTATAAGTTTTAGCAGTTATACATTAACTGCTAAAACTCAGAAGAAACCATGTCTTGTTCTTCCACTTCTTTTTCTTCTTTTTCAGTGATATGTTGAGGATGCTTTGTTACCCAAATTATAGACAGAAAGGACATTATTCATTTCAAAGTCATTACAATGTTCCTAATGTCTTCAGAGAATTAGCATGGACAGCCATTTTATATTATTTATAAAAAATCAAGGAACCTTGACAAAAATGAGACACTGTTCATGAGATTGGTTATTAAATTTTTGAATAGATAAACGCATGAATGTTAAGAACATGGATTTAACTATTCAATTGCATTTAACCAGTTAGTTTTTCATAATTTATAGAGCAACTGGAGCTAAATGGCACCCAATCATGGAGTCACACAATGTGTAAAGTCAGACAAATGTAAAGATACATTTGATTCTGAGAAGTTTATGGTCCTATTTGGCCTTTTACCTTCAGACGTCTTGTTTTGCAATCTGCACACTTTATTTCAGAAATGGGCCTTTTTTGTGGAACAGATAATTATGTGCTGTGTTTGTTTTTTGTTCTGTGGTCCAGAGAATAGTTTAAGAAATCATGTAGCCTCACTGCTGTCGTAGCATATTCTCCCGATGGCTCGGCTAACATGCAGCAGCAGGTCCTGGTCATTACTGAGCAGCAGCGTCAGGAGAGCCGAGATGATGCCAGTCTCAAAGCAGCTGTCTCTCACTGGAGCTATAGGCAAACATTATAGAATAAATACAGAATTAGGACCTTTTGGCATCAGTGGCAGCATACTGTCAATAGCTGAGACCGCTAATGGGCTGGTGGTTAGGGTGTTGCCCCCATGATCATAAGGTTTGTGTTTGAGTCCCAAGAAGGATAGTGACACCACTGAGGTACCTTTAAGCAAGGTACCACCCCCATACACTGCCCCCTGGTCCCCCCCATTGGTTAAGAGATTAAATGCAGAGGAAGAACACTGGCTGGTGAGTTCACATGTGACCACTTTTCTAGTGTAAACCGCTTGCAAATGTTACTCTACTTCTGTAAATCACATAGTTTCTGCTGATTTTGCCAGTTAATTGGATTTGCCTCATTCTTATTGGTCCAGCAACCCAATACTGGGTCATGTGGTCTCTTTACAATGATGAACGAGCTATATAGTGGTTAATAAATGGTACAGCAACTGATGACCTACAGTACAGTAAACCTAAAAGGTGCACCTGATCCAATAAATACACTAAGAACAAGATAGCTGTTGTACCTAAACTGAAAACTTCACGTATGCTATATATACATCTGAGGCATTGCTCCACTCACCCTCTCTGGCAAGCTCAGCGACCAATCTGGCTGTATGTACGGTGAGAGAGCTCTTCCTCCTCAAAGCCTGAGCCAGAACAGGCAGAATGCCACTCTCTACCACCTGCTCGGCTAGGCCTCGCTCTGATACAACACACGCACACACATGCACACAAAATCTCTTGAGAGCATGCAAACACATGACTCAAATCAGAGTTTCTGATCAAAACACAAACTGACAAACAGTTAAACAAAAACTCAATTTATCTTGTTTTACTTCAACTTTTACATCTTTTCATAATGACAGACAGTCTTTAAATTTCATAAAAGTGGTCCAACAGAAATGGTCCAAAATTAACTGGAATAAAAAGCAATCTTGCTACAGTAACTTACATTACATTAACATTTTACTTTCCATAACTTTCTTGAGATACAAGGTTTTGAAATGATATTTCAAAACAACCTGACTACTACTAGTCCTGCTTAAAAAGCTGCTAAACACAGCACTATTCTCGTCTGCCTTCCTTTAAATATCTGTATAAATATTTTCCTTGTAGCCCTCTCATTACCTGTTGTTTATTTTATTCTCATTTTATTTTCATTACATCATCTGTAAAGCACATTAAATGACATTCTGTGTGTAATAATGTGCTATATAAATAAATAAATAAACTTGAAATTTGAACTCGAATACAAAACAAATGAAATCAAATAAAGAGCCCATGTTTGGGAAAAAATAGGTTTCTCAAAGATTGATGCAGTATTGTATACATTGTTTCCAGACATTTCAATACCATTCACTATCCAGTTACCACAGTCAACATATGGAAACACGACCTGTAAAAACAGGTTGTTTTTGTGATGTCACAAAAAACATCACACTTACTCATTCAGCAAGCAAGAGTTTAGTTGCGTTTATTCATACTGAAATTAGAAGTGAAGTCCAGGGATTCAAATATGTCACCCTCGCTGAAAATTCCAAATGTTTGTTTGAATTCCAAATCAGCAATCTGTGTGAATTTTGTAGATCTGATGTGTTTTTGAAATTTAAGGCGGGGTCTGTGCCTGCGAGGATAGAGTGAGTTTTCCCACATCTATCCTCATGCTAAACCTGACCTTTTTAATCACTGACTTTGCATTCCTGACATGAGCCGCAGAACAGGCACCCAATCACTTTGCATATTGCATATTAAAAAGCATAGAAACAAAAATAGCTTCTGACATGTAACGAGAGGAAATCTCAGAGGAAGAAAGATAATGTGAGACAATTGTAGGATATGGGAGGATTTGTGCGCTTTAAGACCACCTCAGTCATGTTTACACAGGTGCCACGTTTCCCCACAGCTGGCCACCTGCCTTTCAGTGTAGAGTAAGAGTTTGAAGGAAGGCTGGCTAATCAGGCTTGTCACTCAATGGCTTGAACAGACACAAATACGGATTAGCGTGTCTTGTTTTCAAATCCACAAGGGTCACGCATTCACCTTCTTCTGGACCTCTCCTGCAGCTACGTGCCCACAGTATAAGCAATAGTGTGTTGCATTGAAATTGCAAAACAGATTTAGATTATGAGATCATTTTTGTGGTTATAAACATATGCTACTCACTCCTTTCCACTGCAACTGTCAGTAGTGTGTCCAAGTGAGGTTTCAGTTCCTCCTCAACAAGCTCTGTGGTCACACTGATGGCGTCCAAAGCAGCATCAAAAGAGTCTGCAGAAACCAAAATGATAAGAAGCAGCACTTCTTACACATGTGCAACAACAAAAACCACCACTGCTCACTCTTATTATAAGATAGGATAAGATAAACCTTTATTACTCCCTCAAATGAGAAATTTACATTGTTATGGCAACAAGTGGACATTACAAATGTAAGAGCAGCATAACCAATAGAATAAAAGCCATTCAACACTGTACAAAATGTACAATATACACTATACAAATAATATAAAAATATAAACATAGACATTTGTGTGTATGCATAGGTATATATGTATATAATAATGTATGTAAATGTAAGTATGTACACACTAGATACATGCATGTGTATATGCACATAGTGGATTAATATATATAAGAACACTGTAGGTACATATACACATTGACAAAAAAGGAAACAATTGCCCATTTCACGCAGTAATATGTTGTATTGTAGTATTATTATGTAGTAGTGTAGTATTATTATGCTGTATTACAGTATTATTATTATTACAAAGGTACGGAAATGTGTAAGATAACATGTAACAGAATCACAATCAGAAAAATGTTTTGATCCTGGACGAAACGGCTTATATAATAACTCCAAAGACACACAAACACAGAGACAAGAACAATATAAACATAGCATAAAGATAAATTAAAACACTGTAATGAAACTCTTACTTACTTAGCTGATTAAAATGAAATATGCATTGAAAAGTAACGTATGTGACAGGTTAAGGCTCTTAAAACATACCTTATTGATGTGTTAAACTTACATTTAGTTCAAAACTCCATCTGGCCTAAACACAGTACTATGACTCCCAAATATAACAAATAGTGATTTAAAGCTGTTTAGAACTGTTAGATCTTTGAGGTTGCTACTCACCCTTTGCTGTGGCGGGCAGGAGGTGACTGGCGGTCCTCCTGTCCATGTGTGTGTTAGGCAGAGTTTGAATCGAAGCATGGGGTGTGATGTGCGTTACACAGAACACACAGGTTCTCCCTCTTTCCAGTCTGCATTCTCACTTTTCTTACCTCCGTACTTTCTGATACGGTCCACAATTCAGCCTGAGTCAATCTTGTCCTGCTAACTACTGTGGATGAGTAGAAGAGTACTGTGTGTGCACTCCTCCTGTTTCCCATGCATTTTCCTCACTCCAGCCCCCCCACCCAGATCTACACTAATGCATGCCAAATCCTAAATCTCCCTAAAGCTCCTTGCTTACAGAGGTAGTCTCTACTTGACACCATGTAATGCAATGCACCAAAGAAGATGAAAAAAGTAATTAATGTATAAAGGATTTGTAATTACAAAATAATATCACAAGGCAAGAATATAATACAAATTACCTTTGGATGGACAGAGCATAACTCGGGAGGGGGGGGGGGGGGACACCCTTCTAAATAATAAAATAAAGAAATGAACAAATAAAC
>JBBKCR010000101.1:30724818-30742674 GCA_037577295.1 Ladigesia roloffi
AAGAACATAAATAAAAAACCTTATTTTTAAAACCAGATTGTCATGCTGATTTCAGTTTTTTTTGTCACATCAGCTTTTTGAATTCTGAGTACATTTGTGTTTGCAATAGATATGCATGACGTTTAAACTGCAGGCAACAATCAAGTAAGTTTCAATATTTTCAGTGTGAAGTCAGACAGGTGCTCACTGTGGCATGGACATTACGATCAGTGTCAGCCAGCTAACACTGTTTCTTCTATAATGCATGTAATATGATTATTCATTGCTAATAATATCACACTTCTGCAATATGCTTCATCACTAAAACTGTACGTGCTAGGAAAAAAATAAACACAGATTTGAAATCAGCATGAAAAACTTAATAGTTACATATTTTAAATGTGATTTTTTTTTTTTTTTTTTTCCAAAAATGGATGCCTTTTGTGAAACTGCATAGAGCCAAACTGAAACAGATCAGGGTTTACTTTATAAATGAAACTGATGATGCTGAAATGGTTGACATGAAAATATAATACTTTGACATGGCAAACGAGTCAAAGAGGAGAGTAAAATAAATCAATAAAAAATGTATTTTTAATACACGCAGATAAACAACCTGAAGTACTTTCCAATACAGGCTACAATCATTCACTAGTGACTCAGTACACCACATGTATGGAACCAAATAAGAAAAAACAAAAATATAAATAGTACATTACTTCCTAGCAAAAAATCTGCCATTCTATGTAAAAGATATGATCTTATTCAACCGAAGTTGTTCTGCTATTACAAACGGGAATTTCGCATTTGGTTGAATATGTATGTGTGGATTTAAAATAATTGAGATGGAAAAGATAGTTTGTGATGCTACAGAAAAATATTTTTAGTTCTCTGAAGAACTTCAACTGATGGACCATAAAACAGCCACTTTCTTATTTAAGGCATGTGAATCTGAAGAACCTATTTTACATTTAAAGAACCTCCACATGATATAAAGTAAAACCTCTTAAAATGGTAAACATAATTTACATTACATGAATTGATCTTTACCTTTGCATCTCAACTTTCCACAAACATTATACTTCAACACCATTCAACTAACCTTTTAAAGAGGTGACCTTCTAAACACTGCAGGTATGTTTGTTCTCCAAACAAAAATGAATCATGAAACAAATGCAAAATCAGACATTTTTTGACATCTTCAATAAAATAAACCACTCTCTCTGGCAAATGAATTGTTCAAGGACTGATTCTTTCTTAATCTACGGTTGACATGTTCGGAAAAACAGAATACATTTAGAGCCAGCGTTTAAAGGAAATAATAAGTCTAACAATAAAAAACTGAAACATGCTTTATGGGGAAGCTACACTCTGCATGCGCTCACACTATGGAGTCTTTTGGCCGTAAATCAGGCCAGGCCTGCGCTGGTGGCACTGAGGCCGCTGGATATGGTCTCATATCCCACAGACACTAGAGTCAGCACGCTGCTCTCTATCTCTGTGGACTGTGGAACCTGTGGGGTAGCAGGATCTGTTCGCATCTGTTTTCCTTTCTTTCTACCTCTCTTCCCCTTCTCTTTGGGCTTGCCGTCCTCCTGAGTGGTCTTAGGTTTACGGGTGCGTTTCCGGACCCTCCGTGATGGCGGCTCGGGTTTGGGATCTGTGTTGCCGGAGAGGATGCGGATCTGTCGATCGATGACATCGTCTATAATGTCAAGGGCTACATCCATCATGCCATTACCAAGGCCATGCGTGACGTTAGAAAACAGGCGACTGTTCACAGGGTCTTTGAAAACTTTCCGCATCTCCTCCAGGTAGTTCCTGAAAAGCAAAATTATTCCAAAACTTTACATTTGAGTACTTGACATACATATTAGAGCTGTAACGAAAAACCAAACCCACGATTTGGTTCGTTTCATGATTTTTGACTCACTATTCTGTTCGTATAACGATTCATTTGCGGTGGAGGAGAGGAGAAGTTCTGAGGCGCCATTTTGATTGGAGACACCCCATCTTTGCCACAAAATTAAAAACCAATATTCATTTAAATACCGCTTCCTTTACATTCATACTGAGGACAAGGCTTCGGTGAACCGCATGAGAATTTGAGTTGGAGGACTCCCTCTCGGTTCACTGCTCCATTCAAACAAAAAAAACGCTCCGCCCAACTACCTGTAAAAACAATTACACAAGAGACTCCAGCGCAGTTTTATCACAACCCAGCCAGCTTATTGACACTTTTAAGCCCAGTATCATAACTTACATCTACTCACAGCGAATCAATTCAGCAAACAAAGGGTCTGTCCATGCTTGTGTTTGTAAACTTGTGGGAGGCTCTTTGAAAACCTTAGACCCACAGCTATTGGTTAAAAAAAAAAAGAAATTGATGTGACAATCCACCTATTACGGTGAAAAACGTATGTTTCTAGGCAGGAATTGTATACGGGAAAGAGTTGGAAGGGGTGTGTCTGGGGCACGATTCACCCTCCTCACACCGCAACATGGGTTCATGGATGTGAGTGTCGCGATTTCGGTTTTGTATCGTACATCGTTACAGCCCAAATACATATATGTATATTTTGTAAAATAGAGCTATAAACGTTATATTACCAGATTTTATACTGTACACTGCATATTGAGAGTTTCTATTTTTTATTATTTTTTATTCTATACTATATTCTATACTAGATTGTGACACAGTGCTTTTATTTTATATTATTCTATTCTTCTATTTTTCTCAATTTTGCTGCTCTTAACTTTGTACTTTTTGACAGGCCTGATTAGCCGTACTAAGTAAATTAACCACTTGTGGGACTAGTAAAGGTTTAAATTATCTCATCTATTTGCATCTATAAAAAATGATAAAACTGTCTTTTATATTGAATTCAGCAGGGTACAGACTTAAGTTCAAATATAATATTACCTTGTTTCAATTATTTTTGACCAGTGTTGCACCTGATTTGTCTCAGGCAGCAACTGTTTTGCCATGTTTTCATAATCCACATACTGTAAGGCAAAGTCCTTCATGTCTTTACACAGTGCTGCTGTGTCACCTGGAAAACAGGAAAGAAAAAAATATTTAGAGACCTCTTCCCAAAATACCTCCTACACAACAAGACAACTAACATTAAGAATATTTCAAAAAATGTAAAATCTGGTAAATTATTTTCTCTAAAACATCTGTGGTTGTGTATGAGGCTCACCCTCAGTGAGTTTGGAGAAAGAGCTGGACACTGCTGTGTTGGTGCTTGGTGACAGGCCAAAAACATTCAGGGACTCCAGGAGGGTTTTTTTACTAGCAGGGCCTCGACTCACTCTTGTGTAGGCAGCGAGAGATCTAAGAGACATCTTTTCAGGCGGCTCCAGCCTCCGTTTCACTTCATCGTACTGGATTTCATACTTCCGGGCCTTTGAGCTCTTCATGTTGGGATCCAACAGGGAGGCCACCTCTGCAAAGGGAACTTCCACCGATGATGTAGGCCCATCGTGGGAGGCTGGTGCACCCTGGATCTCTGATGGCCCTTGCGCTGGAAGGTGGATCTGTGACTGAACGTGGCTTTGTGGTTGTCCATGACTAAGAGACTGCACCAGGCTTTGTGATTGCATATGGGCTTGTGACTGGATATGGCTCTGTGGTGGACCATGGCTCTGTATTTGGGCATGACTTTGAGACTGTCCATGATTTTGAGACTGACCATGAACTTGTCCATGGCCATGCAGCGAAACTTGGGCCTGGGATGTCATCTGAACTTGTGATGGAACTGTGTGCTGTATAGCCTGACATTGGACATCTTGTGGCATGACATGCTGTGTAATGATCTGAGCAATGTTTGGGGGCTGAGGTGGAGTCTGATACATGGTTATGATGGGATTCCCGACTGACACATGGACCACCTCACTGCTTTGGGGCACACTGGACATGTGCATCCCAGAGGACGGATCCATTTCCAGAGTCTAAGTGCAACTGTTTTTCTTAAATGGCTTCAAACCTTCTCTTGGTGCAAATCATTCACTTTCTGAATGGCTTTCAAAGCCTGTCAACTGCTGTTGCTTCCTCAATTAGTGAGTCTGTAACTGTAGGAATATGACAAGAAAACATTATTACTGAGGCTTGCATCAGTATACCTTGATTAATCATTTTTATTCAATTTCTATATGAGTAGTAACTTCATGCTTTAGGGCCTTCTCTCATCAGTAAGGTATACATTCAATGTTCAAGGTTCTTTTATTATAATCAGCAACTGTGTACATATACATTTAGTGATGAAACAACCTTATCGACAAACAATAAACAGACAACTAGTGAGGACGCTAAATAAATCTTACAAAGTGATGAGAATTGCACATAAGTATGACTAATGCACAGGAGGCAATTAGCAGCATTAAACAAAGTGCAAGGAATGACAGAAACAACACAATAAATACACAATGTAGCAGTGTAACAGTAGTGTAAATGGAATGTGAGTCTGAGACAGTACAATAATTAGACAATGCATAAGTAAAATGAATGTCCTACATATATGTATAAGTGTTGGTAAATGTACAGGACGGATCATATTGCACCACATATGTAAACTCACTGGATGGATATTATTGCACCACACACGTAAACTAACAGACTGGCAAAATGATTGGTGTGTAAACAAACCACCCCCCTTAAATCATTTCAGAAAGCAACTTAAATGCCTTCTTGACATCGCCACCTCGTGGAAGTGAACTTTGTCGTTGGCTAACAGCAGCAAAGCCAGGCTGGTGGACTTTGTGCAGAAATCCAGGTGCTTTTCTGAGGTTGCATTTGAGAAAAAATTAAGCTGGAAATGTATAGCACTTGGGACGTTTGATGGGAGTGCAAAAAACCACACAAACAAGCCCCTGACTCCCTGGGTATGAGGGCAGACTTCAGGAGGAAGGATAATCCACTTGTTTTGGAGAACAGGAGTGTGGCCAGGCCAAAGCCTCGACATGGGTCCGTCATGTTTGAAATTTGATCTGGCTCGTTTCTGCACTTACAGCTCCTCTCAGCCGGTTGATATGCGTTTATAAGGCTAACCTTGAGTTGCTGACTGTATTCTTACTTACCGCTCTATGGTTAGAGTCGTGTTTAAACCGTACTGATCCTGGACCAGTCCATGGCGACCCGATCGAAGCTCTCCTTCTTCACCGACGGGTTGCAAATCAGCACACACGGCACTGTCGCCATAGCCATTTTATCTCACGCTCTCATTGGTTGACATGCCTGTCAATGAAAGAAAACCCAGACTTCGCATTCATTCTACTGCATGCCAATCGTATTGCGTCATGTTCAGGGGGCGGGACATCCGGAGCTTAAAGCGGCACAACAACAAAAGAAAGTAGATTGGATTTTATTTCTTAATTGCTTACTTCTTTGGGTCAAAATGTAAATATTATAAATGGCCCGATCGAACGTAAGAGGCCCTCAAAATAACATTGAATGGTCTTGTTAATAAACGTCGGTTATCTTTTTGAGAGTTACATTTTATTTTGTGGTTTTAGGTAGAGATAATGTTCTTAGGGGAGAAATTAGTTATATCGTGTTTACTGTAAATAAGCAGGTAGTCTGAGTTATTTAAGACCAGAGAACAAACAGAAAAGAAAACTGAGGACTCGAAGCAACCACTTGATGGCAGTGTGTGGCTGCCATGTGTGTATGTTTTACAACTTTTACATCTAGCTGCTCTGAGTCTCTCTCTGTGTCTCCTTGTCTGTCTGTCTGTGTCTCTTTCTTTCCACTCTTCTCTATCTCTCCCCTTCTACTTTTCATAATGGTTTTTACTCGTCTCTAATCCTCACTTCTCTCCTTTTCCGTTCTTTCTCTCTCTCTCTCTCTGTCTCTCTCTCTCCCTCTCTCTCTCTCCCCCTCTCTCTCTCTCTCTCTACAGTTATCTCTCCCTCCTCTTCTTTTGCCTTCTCTCTCGATCTCTTTCCTTTCTATCTCTCTCGCTCTCTCTCTCATCCCTCTCCTTACTCTTCCCCTCGTTCTGCTCTTCTCTCTCATCCTCCTCTTCTTTTCAGTTCAATGCCCCATTTTCTCTCTCTCTCTCTCTCTCTCTCTCACTTTCTCTATATTTTTACGGACCCTGACATCATGAATTTATATTGCGGCCCATTTTCAGCGCTGAGTTAAGTGACAGCAGTAGTGGGACATGGAGAGTCAGGACTCTTGTTTTGCTGGAAAAGCATAAATAAGCCCCACTTCAGCAAACAGGAATTGCACTCTTCAGGTTAAACTGACTAGCAGGCTTTGCTGTTTGCTATATTTGCTATATTAAACTAGGACATTACCTGTGTCAGAAAATCAGAGATCTTATACTTTGGCCCTTACACCTTTCTTCAAAATTCACTATTGTAAGCAAATCCTTTATTAACCTGATGTTATTTTTTAGGGTTTTTTATATCTTATTAGCTCCATGCAACTACCTGTCCTGATCAGCGTTATTAAGGACTCTTGCAAAGTTCTTTTTAAGAGTTGATTAATAGAGTCCAATAAACACATCTCCCTTTGTCTAGTGGTATCCTATTACATTTACATTCACATTTGCTGCATTGAGCTGACGCTCTTATCCAGAGTGACTTATATCAGTGCTCGAGTGTCCACATTGGACTTTGAGTCAATTGCTATTTAAAGCAATTGACTCAAAGCCTAAATGACTTTCTCCTTTGCAAAAACAATATATTCTGTCTTCAAACATTTGTCCCAACCTTATCTAACACTCCAAGAAGTGCATAGTGCAAACTAATGACACCACATCTACCTTTAAAACAGAGGTAAAAAAAAATTGTAATCATGAAAAACCACAAAACACTTTTCTAAACCAGTTTTCATGCTAATTTCAGATCTACTTTCAGTTTTTTCAGTCACATCAGCCTCATGACTAAATTTAGGTTTACCATAGATTTTAATTAAACCACAGGCATCAAACAAGTAACTGTTTCAATATTTTCAGTGTGAAGTATAAATATCCATCAGCTACCACTGTTTCTTCAATAATGCTTATAATATGATTATTATGTTATTATATATGTTATTTATACCACCATCATACAATATGTAACTTGCTTCATCACTTAAACTGCGTTTTAGGGAAAAACTAAACTCAGATTTGAAATCAGCATGACAACTACAAAACCCATATAAACTTATCTCTGGTGATTTTGACATGTTGACCTATGTTTTTTACATTAAAAACAAATTTTGGTTTTTAGATACTGCATTTCATCAATTGCTATAT
This sequence comes from Ladigesia roloffi, assembly GCA_037577295.1. Lineage (NCBI taxonomy): Eukaryota > Metazoa > Chordata > Actinopteri > Characiformes > Alestidae > Ladigesia > Ladigesia roloffi. Next base: position 30,732,048 of record JBBKCR010000101.1, read on the forward strand.
TCCTTTCTTCACAATTAAAAGTAGTCTCCAAATATTGTAAACTTTTAGGCTAATCTTTAATGTGAATGGGTAAAGCTACCAGAAATAAAAGGTCATTATAGAGGTCTGAGATGTCGAGAACATCAGCTAAAAAGTCCTAGTTTTTCTCCAAAGCTGTTTTACATTTTATTTTCTATCATCACAATCACATATACAGGATGCAGTAAACATAAAAAAGTCTTCACTTACATGTCATAGCAACCTCCCTCAGCATGCTGCGAACTGCCATTCCAGTTTTAATAAAACATTGAAACTTTTCCCGAAGCTTTATCTAAGGATGCAGTTTGTTGTTAGAATTATTTATTTGAGCACAAGTACATGTCAGCTGCAGGCAACAGTGGAGGAAGATTTGCATTCGACTCCCTTGACGAATGAGTTTCCTATGTAAGCAGTGTTCATACTCTGCTACTGTGTGCATGAGAATTTTTAGAAAATCCAGGAAAATGTTTGTGGTTGAGTAACTGAGAATCATGAAAATCCATTTATATAAGAAAGTGTCTCTGCCTGCATAAAATAAGGAATTCCTCAGTGGTACCATAGTGCTACCGAGGCTGTATATTCTTTTAAGTGTTCATTGTTAAGCTCTGTCTACTCCTTCTTCATTCTGGATGTTGGGATCTGTTAATGACATTAGTGTGCCGCTGATGATGCTGGCAGAGAGATCTTCAATTAGAGCGGAACAGCCTTAGATGAGGCTGCCTGTGTCTTCGACGGCGCACCCCACTTCAAACACTATCTCACAGCAGCATTCAGAGCGCCTGTGGCTGCCAGCGATAAACGATCTGCTTCTCTTCTGCTTCCAGGCTCTGGGGATACACGAGGATAACGGAAGCTGCAATACAAACTTCACACTTTACACTTCACAGATCCCACAGCATGCCAGTTCCAAAAGAAGTCCCGAAAATTCATCTACACTCATGTAAAGCAGCACATTAACGGCTCCAAGTATTTCAGCTTTGAAAAATATAAACATTCCAATATGTCTTGAAGTAAAATATTTAACCAACGTACGATATGAAGAATGTGTTTGCATTTTCCTGTCAAGTTTTAGAAACATCAAGATGTTACCAGTAGGTCCTTTAAGTCCTGTCAGCAGTGAGGTGGGCCAGGATATATTTTCCAGCATGTCCTACAGATTCCTGATCAGATCGAGTTCAGGGGACTTCGGAGGCTAAGTGAACACCCTGAACTCATTTGCAGTGTGAAAAAAGATCTCTGCCATTCTGGAATACTGTTGCCATGAATGGGCGTACTTGGCCTGCGACAATATTTCGGTCGATATGTGTCAAAATAAGGGTGGCATGGTGGTGTAGGGGTTAGCGCTGTTTCCTCACAGCAAGAAAGCCCTGGGTTCGACTCCCGGGTTGGGCGCAGGGTCTTTCTGTGTGGAGTTTGCATGTTCTCCCTGTGACCTTGTGGGTTTCCTCCCACCACCAAAAACATGCATGATTGGGGATAGGTTGATTGAGCACATTAAATTGCCCCTAGGTGACTGTGAGTGCTGCGACGTGCTGACGACTGTCCAGGTTGTACCCTACCTTGGCCTGTAGTAGCTGGGATAGGCTCCAGCCCTGAGATTGGGATAAAGTGGTAGAAAATGGACTCAAGCTTTCCCAGCAGAACGCTGTCCAGAGCACCACACTCTGCGTTCTTCTAAAAGCTCACCATGGTACCATCTCTGCCTCAGGTAAGCAACACATACCCTTAGCCATCCAAATGATATAAAAGACATGACCTCTCACACCAGGCCAGCTTAATCTATTTCAATAGGCTCTTTTGGCAGTGGACAGGGAATCAGCATGGTCACTCTGACTGGCCCATAACCCCATACCTCATACACAATAAGTTGCAGTGTGTGTTCTGACACCCTTCAATCTGGTCATATTAGACAGACTAGCCTTTGCTCCTCAAACACTTGAAATGACCTTGGGAGCCCATGACTTTGTTGTTGACCAGTTTTGATAGATATTGCCAACTACCTTGCAGGTATCCAACATTCTTACCCAAGTCATCACAGCTTGGCCCTTGTCTCATAGTCGCTCAGATATTTGTAATATATATTATATTTCCCTGAGATCACAGAAATCAGACGTTATATTACTACTGTAATGGTGCAACACATTACCCACAACATTTTGTGGATAGTTTTCTTTGCCATCCCGCAAATGGTTTCAAGCATAATGGGAACAGATTATTTGATGAAGACTAAAATGGGAAAATTGGAGACAAAGCAAAAGCATTACAAAACAAAGACATCTTGGAACCAAATTATATAGGCCATGGCTCATTCTGGTCATCAGCGTTTAACATGGAAAAACAAAGGGGAAAATGGGTTTGAGCATGCATTTCTCATTCGTTTCCATACCAACAGGCTGTGGTTGGGATTGGTTGCAACAGAGGGGGTTAATGGGATTGGGAGCTGATGCCTTTGGGCACGGCAGTTGTGACAGACACCACCCCCATTATGTGTGTACGTCTGTGTGTGTGTGTATACGCGCATGTGCATTTGCTCATGTCAAAGAGTTGAGGCTGTGTGCAAGGACTGGTAAAATTAGCTCTAATTCCCTGCAGCATCTGAAGACTCCCTGTAAATTGTAGTGACTACATTAAACACTGTTTTAGTTTTTTTTTTTTTTGCCTTCGTGATGAAAACCTATTCGACATGTTTTAACATTTAACTGCCTAATAGCACACCAGGCTCTTTTATTATCTCCCACCGAAGCACGAAGGCTGATGCGTCTGAATGGCCCTTAAATTTACAATGAGCGTTGGAAGGTGCAGTCTGGGATTAACCTTTGCGTTGCCATGACAACCACACTATAGCACCCCAGTAAGACTCTCCTCTCGTTTTGTCTCCTCTCCACTCGTCCCCTCTTCTCTCCACTAAAGCCACTGTTCTGCGAGGGAGCAGATGAAGTGAAGCACAGAGGCAGTAATGGCCATAAAATACAGTACATTAGTTCTGGCGAGGAGGTTGGGCGCGTGGGGAGTGAAAGCGCGTATTGAGAGTGTAATGTATGCAGGCTGGTGTGGGGAATATGACTCCGTGGGTGGGTCACTGAACTCATGCCACGAGCAGAAGGTCACTCCTGGGGTTCCCAGCTGTTGTTTGTGCTATTAAAGGCATAAGTGTGCAAGCTGCATAAATTAGCGCTATTTGAAGATGGAAGCAATATGTGTTCTCTCAGTTTGTTGTAATGTTTCCGAGTTGTTCTCATTCTCCCTCTGAATGAAATGGAGCCCATTACCAGAATCTCTCCCACTCTCTCCTTCTCATTCAATCCCTGTCTCTCTCTCTCTCTCTCACACAATATCTCAGTCTCGGCTTGCACTCAATTTCTCTCTCTCTTTATCTCTCTCTCTTGTTCTCTCTCTCTCTCTGCACATTCATTGCCTTTCTCTCTCCCTCTCTTAATCTCTCTATATCTCACTCTCTCTCACAAACACATTCACACACAGTTTCTATCTCCATTACTATCTCTTTTTTCTCTCTCTCTACTGCTCTTTCTGTGATGCCTTCATTCTCATTCTATCCCTTTCCTCTCTTTGTTCTCTTTGACCCTCATTCTTAAATTTTTATTACATCTGTTACTTTCATGTATTATTCTGCAGATTTTTTTGTTCAGGGCCTCCAGGCTTTTTAAACTGTTATAATTCTGGCCTTTAATTAGCATATTAGCAGCAGTACAAATATTTGGATGAGCCAATGTTTTAATAAAAGAGGCTACAAATGTAACAGTGTGCAATTAGGCAGTTTGACTCTCATCCCATCCTAGTTTCTGTAATGCTGTTTGCTTGGTGGTTGTGGACTGTAGAGCTGCATGACTGCCCTTTTGTAATAAAACATTTGATCTATTGTCTTCTGGTGGATTGTGAAGGTGGGGTGCCTGTTTTTGATCCTGACCTTAGTGTTGTTGCCAGGGGCAAGGTGCTGAGTTTGGGAATCGATGGATCATTAAACACCATCCTGTCAGCAACAACTCTTATTGCTGTATTGCAGCTTGTGTTTAGTCCTCAGCATAATGTTTGAGCCAAAAAACCAACCCAAAAACAACACAGAAGAGAAAGTAAATTCATTCATTTATTCATTTACTGTAACTGCTTAATCTTCAAGGATTGTGGGAACACTGAACCTATCCCAGAATCTACGGGCATGAGTCTGGGAAGCAGCCTGGGCAGGGTGCCAGCCCCCTGGAAAGCACACACACACACACACACACCATTCACTCATACATTCACAACTACAGTCAATTTAGAATACCCAGTTCACTGGACGTGTAGTTATTTGGACTGTGGGAGAAACCCGGAGATCCCGGATGAAACCCATACTGCTACAAGGAGAAACCCACTCCGAAAAACACAAGATCAGGACCTGGATTCAACCCCCCAACCTTGTTCTAGCCACTGTGGGGCAGGCAAGAAAGTTTTGGAGAGCAAATCTGTTAAAAATATTCTAATCCTAATCTTCAGGAAAACACAAGCTGAATGATTCATTGCCACACAGAAGCAGCCTTTGATGAATTTATCTGTTATGCTTTCCTTACAGAACATGTGAGGATGTGCAAATAGATGCCACACAGATTTCTTAAGACACACTTAATTATTTTCCACTAAATTATTATGGTGTCGTCAAAGGATTTCTTTCTGTTTCATGTTTATTCTCAGATTCATAACACAAGCAAACAAGTAGAGTAATTAGCTGTCCATGGAAAAGGAGCATAGCAGAGTTTGACATGCAGTTTGATATATTTAAGAACACAAGGGCCTCTATGATGAGCACAGGTTTATTTTATAATGTAGTGATGTAAATGATAAAAATGACAATATCTTATTTTGCCACAAAACTGGTATTTAAAGTACACTGGATTTTACACACCATGACATACAAGTTTAACACCCCTGGATTTTTTTTTTTTTGGGGGGGTGGGGGGGGGCAATAAGAGTGCACAGTTTCTGTTTAGTAAATGAATTTGGAAAGATTAAAAAAAAGTAAACATATAAACATAAAAATATTATAAATATGCCACAGTGAGGTAGAGAGGCAGGTGAAATACAGTGAGGTAGAGAGGCAGGTGAAATACAGTGAGGTAGATTGTTAAGAGTTGAGTTTGTATGATAATTAGTGGTTTAAAGTTGTGTGTTGTGTTCTCATGACCTGAGGATAGATCCTCCTCCTGAGCCTCTCTGTTTGTCCATATCTCCAAAATAATACATTAATGCATTATTGTTTTGTAACATTTCCCAGTTTTATCCCTATTTCAGTCATTCCAATTTCCATTCATTTGCTTGGACCACATAACTCTTGAATGACATTAATGCTGGGAAGATAAAGGCTGACACCTGCCTCTTGTGAAGTGCCAACGGATTGTTTTGAAATGCTGCTATTCCAACATCACATGGTGATTTATCACGCTTGATAAAGACCTCAGCAAACTCTTTGCCAGCTAGAATTCTGCTGTGAGTGATGGGGGGTCATACCCACCCAGAGAGAGCAAAGCCCAAGAGTGCTGTATTTGGATTTCTGGCCATGGATGGTTGTGGCATCACCTGATATATTTCTATACGTCATGATGAGCCCTTTTAATGAATTATTATTTCTCTACATGCACTTTTGTTGAATCATTTTGCTTGTTTTATTGCTTATGTATGAATTTATTACAAATACTTATTTAATTATTTATTCTGTGGTAGTTTGTGTGTAAAGTGTCCATTTGTCACACTTGAACAGCACAAAATTCTCGGCATTTAATCTATTCACCCGTGTGAAGCAGTGGGCAGCTCTGGGTAAGTTCAGTGGTGCCACAGTCAGTTCTGGGTTTCGAACCCACGACCTTCTGACGGCAGGGGCAAATGTCCTTAGTCTAGCTATGAACAGCGCCGTTAGGTTTACACTGAGGAGGACGGATGTACGTGTGTGACCCTACATCACATCACACCACATTTTAACCTGCAGCAGGTCCAGAACGAGGAGGAGGGAGAGGAGGAGGTGGAGGCTTCATCACGGAGCGTCACTCACTTCTTTGGAGAGCAAAGCCGCGCCCACTACCGGAGCCGTTAACAGCACAGAGCACACACACTCACTCAGTCACACATACACCGGACCCCGTGCTCGCTGGAAGGGTACCCCAGGATGAGAGCGCGCAGGGCGCGGTAGAGGATGGAGCGGAGCGCGCGGGGGCTGCTGGCGCTGGTCGCCCTTTGCTGCTGCGCGGGGCTGCAGGTACGAGCTCTTACACATCATAAGAAGGGAGAGAGATAGAGAGAGGGGGAGAGAGGGAGGTAGGGAGAACAGCAGACCTGCACCTTCGAGCAAGACACGCATCGTTCGTTTTACTGGGTTTGGCCTTATATCTTTCCGTCCTTTTGGAGCTCCTGGGGCTCCAGCCTGAAACGCAGAGGTGGCCCTGTTTCACACGCTGCCTCTGCAGCAGCCCTCGCTTTGTTCAGAGAAACAGGAGGATACATTCAAAGCCACCACGCCTGTAATGAGAGCGGAAACGGCGCGTGACGGCGCGAGGGGGGCTGCTGTAACTGGCATGTGCCCACTGGTGCTCACTAGTGTGCCCTGCCCATGCTTTAGACCACTCGTACAGATCCAGAGCAAAATGTGTCATTCCTTTGTGATCAATAAAGCCTCTATGGCTGCAGGCTAGACCATCACTGTAGCCTTGCAGTCATCACACTCCTTGACCCATGTTCAGGTATAAAGCTGGAACATTTGGTGAATCTGGGCATGAAACGGAATAGAAATCCAAGGAAAAATCTGTGCAGATTTCATTTCGAAATGTGTAGACTGACTGCATAGGCAGGTTTATACAGCAGGTTTGTGCCTTGAGATTGAGGACAGTGCTTGTTCTTTTTCTTTGTTGCTTTGTGCACCTACACATCAGTATTGATAAAACGGAGGCATGCAAGCCTTTCACTTCAGCTCTTAGAGAACAAGGCAGCTGTATCCAAACATCTGTTGGGGCGGTGAAACTACAGTAGTGTGGGAAGACATTAATGAATAATGCGCCTGCCACGTAGAGCTGAGTTAGACTTTTGTTCTTCATTAATGGTTCATTGTTTGCCACTAATTCATCTACTGAAGGATTTGGGGACTTCAGTGTTATTGAGGTTCAGAGCACTGTCCTAATCCTAATGTGGACATTTTACTCCTTCTTATGCGCTCTTTCTCTCTCACTCTTGCACTCTACCTCTCATTCTCTTTCTCACTCTGTCATTAATACTCTGGATTGTTCAAACTGGCCATGCTTGATCACAACACTGAGCAATTATGGTGCAGCAGAGATGTGTTTCATTAAGCTTCAATAGCTAGACGTTTACAGGCTGCTCCGTGTCAGGCTCAATTCTCAGTTGTCACAGTCTGAGCTCTGTGGATCTGGTCAGCTGTCGGTTCCTGCTGTTTGGTCTGTACTGAGTCACTCCTCACGAAGATATTTAAGAGATAGCTCCGTTACCACAACACAAGAGTTTGGATGGCATTGCAATTATTTGGAATTTGGCTCTGAATAATTAACAGCCATGGGATATACTCTCACTGAAAAAAATGTTGTTTTGTAACTTAACTGTGTCTGACTCATCTCAACACTGTCTAATTATTTTTCTTCATCTTTCTTCTTCTTCAACTTCTTCTTCCTCGTCTTCTTCTTCCTCCTGTTCTTCTTCTACTTCTTCTACCTTTTCTTCTTATTGTCATTATTTTTATTATTGTTATTAGAAGCTGATTTTGATTACTGGTGATCAAATCAGGATCCAAAAGTGCTCTGTTTTTTTACCAAGAGAATTATATCCATAAAGGTCAGAGTCCAAAATACACTTGAGATGCCGTCAGAAACAAGAGTCGGTGCTGAAGCCTATAAAGACAGAAAGAGACACAGTACAGGAATAAACATAGCATTACTTGTAGATTAGAAAAGTGCTAGATTAGTCCTCACAGGCACATTTCAAGAGAAAACTCTACTACCAAAACCCCAAGGTGGTGCAGTAGGGCTATGCCTCACATCTCCAGGGTTGGGGGTTCGAGTCCGGGTCCTGTGTGTGGGGTTTGCATGTTCTCGTAGGGGTGTGGGTTTCCTCCGTTGTCTCCAGTTTCTGCCACAGTCCAAAAACATGCACCTCAGGTGAATTGGGGTGTTGTGTGTGTGTGTGTGTGTGTGCCCTGTAGTGGGCTAGCACCAATGACTTAACCAATTAGAGTCTGACGCACCTGAATACTCTCTGATTCTACTTCTTCTTTCTTCATCTTTTTCTACTTCCAAATGTGATCTAATTTTCTACTGGATTTATCCATATAGCTGGTACATTAGGTCAAAGTACAAAATACCCTTGAAATGCTGTTAGAAACAAGAGCTTGTGTTGAAAGATACACAGTACAGGAATAAGCAGCACAAGTGTTGGATTAGAAAAGTGCGAGATTAGTCCTCACAGCATAAGAGCAATACAAGTCATTCAAGTTCTGGATTAGGGTTCATTTAAATGCTTGTCAAACAAATAGGATCTTGTTGCTTTTCATTCTTTGCTTCTTTTACCTTCCACTTTGTTCTTCTCTAGTGATTTTGGTTCTTCACAAAGGAGACGTCTTTAGTTTGATCATCAAGACTTTGAGTGAGAGGTGAAGCTTGATTCGATTAAGGATTTATTTGTTTGCTTTCTCTTCACTAGCTTCAGAATTTTATCGTCCAGCTTTCAGACCTTAGTCTGGACAATTCCGACCTTTGTTCATAGAGACGCATCATTATATTTAAAGACCTTTTCTAGACACGGACTGTTTTGTCCCAATCCAGAATGAGTGTGGTGATAATGTGCAGTCTTGTGTATGTGTGATTGCGGCACCAGAGTGTTTGTTTCATTTTCTGTCATGACTGTGGCTCACTGATCAGGGCAGAGGTTTTTTCATCAGCATGATGAGCTGCTCTGGTATGAATATTATCTTGAGAACGTTCAATAATGTTACTCTGTTGACACAATCAATAGCTTTGCTGCATGGAATCACATGTTGACTTCATTTAAACATTTTTCAGCAAACAAATAGATTTCATGGTCTTGTATTGTCTCACTTGCTTATCTGTCAATGGTTATATGGTTACATTTTACCAATGTGGGATTTAAGCCAAATGGCACAAAAGTGTGCAAATTTTTTCTCTCTGATATTGAAATATAAATGGATTTTCCATTAAACCTCCCATTGACTTATTTTCCAGATTTGTGCACAAACTTGTCAGTATTTTAACAGTCCATCCATCCATTTTCTACCCATTTTTCCTGAAATCAGTGTCGGGAGGGTTGTTGGGGGGCCTGGAGCCTATCCCAGCTGCTATGGGTATTGTATTGTGAACCTATACCCCAATCACGCTCACTTTTGGTGGTGTGAGGAAACCCACGTGGTCACAGGGAGAACATACAAACTCCACACAGGAAGACCCTGTGCCCAACCCGGGAGTCAAACCCTGGAACTACTTGCTGTGAGGCAACAGCGCTAACCCCTGCACCACTGTGCCACCTACTTTATCAGTGTCTTCCTCAGAATCTTAAAACCTATTTGTTATTGATTCCTGTGGCTTTCTTGTTGGCCAGTGATCTCAGCACCTGTCCTATTTTATCTGCCAGCAGTGAATACTCTTCTCATGTATTGGACATTAACAGAAGTGTGCAAACCATTAACTTCTTTGTTGGAGCTGAAAGATATTTATATGAGTGAAGGGTCAAATCTTTTCATTCTTTTATATAACACTCTTTTCACTCATTTCCAGAAGCTTATGATCAGAATGAGGATGAGACAGTACTGTTTCAGTCACAATTAGGGTCAGGTTTCTTTCCACATATGAGGAATTAGACGTTGTTACTGTTATTTAATAATGGCTAGAAGATTGTTCCCCCGGGGAGAGTGCTTAAAAAAACCCTTACCTTCTGGGATGCACAGCCTCGAATGGCTTGTTGCTTTTATGTAAAAAAGAAAACATAGAATGTAGTAAGATGCATATCATTTAAATAAGTAATTAAAGTTATATTTATTATGAGTCATAAAAAATAGTTCTCGAAACTTGGGTCTATTAAGCATAAATATGCTACTACCTTTAAGCAAACATTAAATGTAGAAGAGAGACGAGGAATTTGTGGATTGCAGTCAAGTTTTAATGGGAATATTGTACTGTAGGAGTGTTATGCAGAATCTTTCTCTCATAAGTATTTAGAGTGGACTCAGGCACACCTAAACATATACTGTTAACTGTTACTATCTGTTATTTTGGGTAAAATGCATAGATTCAAAAGATACCAGCATACCAGGAAAAAGAAAATTCAAGCAAATTGCTGATTAATGAAGAACATATTATCCACAAATTACATGCATATAAGCAGCAATGACAGAAACAGAATTGTGTACAAGGTCATAAAAGCATTTGATACAGTATACAGTATCTTACTCTTCATACTGGATATAATTGTTTTTTATACACTACTATCACTACGAAACCAAAACCCTTCATTTTACCCCTTAATATAACCTTAAATTTTACCTTAATTTCCAGGAAAGGAAGGAAAATTAAGTGGAAAAGTGCACAGATTAAGTCTGATTAAGGGGTAAAAC
>JBBKCR010000101.1:30779977-30792717 GCA_037577295.1 Ladigesia roloffi
TCATACCAACAACACCTGTTTTCTTTCCATCACATACTTTGGTGTATGCTTTAAGGTTTTGAACCATTGTTAAACTTTATATATGCATGTATAGAGTGTATGGGATTTCTGGAATGTAGTTTTGGAATCCACTGTGACTTTAACGGTTTCCATGTTTTAGATTTAATATACTCCCTGAATAGTCTAGCTAGGTGTAAATGTTTATGATACTTTATGAATTTCATGCAGTTTTTCAGGTTTTAACAGGTTTACAGTAATTCATATTACAAAGTTGATTATTGTTATTTAAATTGTTTTTTTATTGTATCAAAATCATTACAAAACTCATTAAAACATTGGATTGCTTATGACTTCCTTTCCCTGTATTAACAATATTTCTCTCTCTCTCTCTCTCTCTCTCTCTCTCTCTCTCATCCACTCAGACACTGATCATCCTCGTACCCTCCTCCAGGCCTGGGTTCCCCTGCTCCCCTCCTGGCAGTGTAAGAAGCGCTATGGCGAGCACTTCACCAGCCATAGTATGCTGTGCGCTGGCAGCATGACCTCTGATCTCCGTCACCATCCTGACAGTTGCCAGGGTGACAGCGGGGGTCCTCTGGTGTGCCAGGGCGAGGCGGGTCGCTGGGTGCTCACTGGGGTCATCTCCTGGGGTCACGGCTGCGGTGACCCGTCCTACCCCGGGGTGTACACGCGGGTCAGCCGCTACCTGCCGTGGATCCAGCAGGTCACACACAGCACGGCCCCGCTTCAGCACTGAACTGCTCCACATCCACCCATCGCTGGCCAACGGACTCTAATGATGGAGAAAAAAAGAGCCGGAGAGCGGACTGGACACCTTTCATGCACTCGGCAGCAACCCTGGAGCTTAATCTAATCTAATCTGGTCTCTGTTCTTGTCCCTGACATTGGCCCATAGCTTCTAGAGCGTTTTGGTCCACAGCATTTAGTCTTTGCTTACGCTCTGGACAGGCGAGGTTCGGCTGAGTGATGTGATGTGAGGTTTTTTGAGGGGTTGTAGGGGTTCTTTATTCGTGTGGTGATTATGTAGTGGTGTCCGGAGGTCGCAGTGCATGTTAATGTATGTGTCATTTTCAAAAGCCATTGTGTGCAGCCACCCTTTTCTTCTGCATGGTAGACAACGGCAGCATCAGCTCGGCGCGTGCGGGATCTTTAGGTTTCTGTGTAGGTCCTGTATAAGACGAAAGGAAAATGTTCTCTTTCTCAACCCTCTGGCTGCTGATTACTGTTAACCCACTTGACTTACGGGACAGACACTCTGACGTCCAGACCTTTTCCCTCATCAAGGACTTTTCTCAGTGTTGTGACATGCATTAGACTCGCAGTAGATTAGAATGGTGATGAAATGTTGAGCTTGTTTCTAGGTAGAGTTCAGACGTAGCTATAGTGGTTTTAAAAGCCATCGATCCACCAAGAATGCCTCAAAGTGTGTCCGAATCAGGCATTCAGACATTCGAAAACAAGACTTTTCTTCATTTTCATGTTTTAATGCATTATACTGCATTCCCAATAACCACAACTTACAATAGACCCAATGTGCATTTATTTTGTTTATGTATTCGATATTATAGACCGTGCTTTTCGATAGCTTGTTAGAGTCGTAATAGGGAACAACCATAACTCATCTCATTCACGTAGTGCGCTTGGTTTGTTTGTGGAAGGCATCTGAAGTGTTTTTAGAGCAGCTGGAGCAGAAACAGTAGGGTAGGTTTTGTTTGTCGAATGGAGGTAAATCCAAAGGATTTTCCAGTATCAGTATTGCCTTCAAATTGTGAGTCTTAATGTGTCATAAGTAAGGAAACGTTGGGGAGATTCTTTTATTTTTACTGATTTCAGGTAGTCACTTTATTTTGTAACATACTACTCTTTATTGTATGAATCGTGTGTTCATCGTCCAGTGGGTGACGATATTGTGTTTTTTACTTGGGATTTCAGCTATACTGTAGGTCCTGTGATGTATCAGTCTTACAGAGTGTGTCCGTTCTTTTTCGAAATTCGACAGTTCCCTGTACTTACCATATCATCTAAATTAAGAGAGATTGTTTAGGGAAAATTAATGCAGTGACCAACTTTTTCGTTCGCAGAAACTGGGGGACAACAACATGTATCGTAAGGGCTTTATATATGTTGATGATTTACTAAATAATAATTGACTGCATAAAGTCTGTAAATAGGGAGTTCAGTTGCAGTTTTTCTTACTTTGTTTTGTCCGCACGACACATGCCTTCCTATGAGATTGGCCATTTAACCTCGAAGGGACGTTGTAAATATCTCCATCAAGGCAAGTGCCAGAGAGCAAACAGTATTCCTTACCTGTGAGGAGCCACAGTGTTAATCTTCTCATTCTTAAACGTCCGCTGTTATCTGAAACATAGAACGCTAGATATATATAGAGCTTTACCTAAACAGAGTCTTTTATTAATCAGTGAGCGATGCATCTATGAAAATGCTGGAAATAAATTTCAGTATTATTGATGTCGCCCGGCTCTTAACATACAAATCTTTATTTATTCAGGTCAATTTATTCTAATAACGTATTTTGATTATTTGAAATTGAGCGCCAAATTAATCACAAACACTATGCACAATCAATAATGAAAAATTCAAGCCTTGTGGATCTGTGTATAGCTGTAGCTTCTACAATTGCCCATGCGTTCTTTAGTGGAAACAAATCTGGGGTTAGCTGTTCAGCTGCTTTGTATGTAAATTGGTCAAGAAATAGAGGATCTGGAGTATTTTTCTGCTCTCTGACAATTGACTCAATTGACATGTTGAATCCTCCTGGACGGGGCCTGATCTGACCTTCAGAAGCCATGTCTTTGTGATCTGGCCCTCAGGAGGTTTCTGACCACCACAGGGCCTCAAAAGTGCTACTGTAGGTGAAATAAAGTGGAGGAAAAAGCTTCTCGATGAACTGGGGAGAAATAGGTTGACAGTGTCAATTGCATGTCATGCAAGCATCCGTCTGTGTGTGATGTTATATCAATCAATCTAAAAGTCTTATGTCACATTTCTGCCAGTTCTGTAAAAAGGCTTTGAATATTTTTCATGTGTGACAAGTGCCAAAATAAACGGATTTCTTTTCATGGCATTTTTCTTCGTAGGATGTGTTCTTAGCGTTAACTGGTAAACCTTATTGGAGGTCTTGTTTTCTACCACTACTTCATTTCGTTGACATTTAAGAGTCCCACCCCTTTCTGAATGAGCTCATTCATCCGCATGTGCTATATTTGCACACGCTAGATCTCTTTGGGATAAAAAGCCAACACATCTACTAGTGTGTTCACATGTAAAATAAAGAACAGAAAGCCCTCATTAATAGGTGAAGACAACAGCATCCCCTTAGAACACAGAAGCAAGTAGCCACCTGTATTAAATACTTGGAATAGTAAAACAAGTGTATAATCTGGAATAAATTATAATATAAAGCATAAACTAAATGTATTTCAGCCATGTTTTTGAGCCTCTGTCGGACTGTACTAAATGATCAGGCCAGAAGATGGCGCCAAAAACACATTCTTCAATAGAAACCAATGGCCTTATTCTAAGGAGCTTAAATTGAAACTAGGGGAAATACATTATTAACTGTTTACAAGAATCAGGCTAGGTCTTGTTTTTCAACCAAAATGTCTCATGTTTGTCAAGCAAATAGAAATAAGAATAATACATAATAATATATGCTACAGGCCAGAGGTTTGTGCCCACCCTTGGAATTAAATGCTATAAACAACATGCTACTTTTCCAGAATCAGATAGAAAACATGACTGATCACAGAAGATTTTTCAGTATGTTATTACAAGACAACAAAATGAATACTTTGAACAAAAATTACTAATAGATTTTTATTATTTTAAATCTGTAGTTATTTAGCCTCAAAGACACAAACTATTGGTTTTAGAGGGACATATCAGGTCTGTTGGTAGTTCAGTGGTTAGGATACATGCCTCTGGACCATGAGGTCATGGGTTTGAATAACTACCTTCAGCACCACCACTGGGTCCCTGAGCAAGACCCCTAACCCCAAGTTGCTCCAGGGAGAGTGTCCCCTGTACTTAGTGAATGGAAGTCGTTTCGGATACAGGTGTCGGCCAAATACCGTAAATGTAATGTCTCTCTTTAGTGCACCAATATTAAATTGTGTTGGATCATAAAAAAATAAATGTATGAACAAATACCACAAATAAATAAATATTAAATAGTTTTTTATAACATATATAAAAAATAATTGTAAAAATTTTTTTTTAAATGGAACCCAATTGCTATTAAGCGCCTAAAAATTCTAGTGCAACCAATTATAAAGTTGAATAAATAGTGAAATAAAGTCCATATGTGTGCAATCTAAGAGTTGTTAGTATACACACACCTTTGTAAAGGCCCCGAAACTCACAGACTGGGCAAGGAGGGCATTAATCAGAGAGGCAGCACAGAGACCAAAAGTAACCCTGAAGGAGTTGCAGGGTTCCACAGCAGAGACAGGAACACAATAGGCCGCACAGCCCATAGAGCTGGGCTTTATGGAACAGTGAGCAGAAAAAAGATATTACTTTGTGTTCAAATAATAAGGCACATTTTGAGTTTGCCAAAAGGCGTGTGGAGGACTCCCCAAATGTATGGAGGATGGTGCTTTGGTGAGGTGAGACACAAACTTTTCGGCCACCAAGGAAATTGCTATGTCTGGTTCAAATGAAGGAGCTTGAGCAGTTCTGCCTTGAGGAATGGGCAAATACCCCAGTGATAAGCTCATAGAGACTTATCCAAAAATACTTGCAGTTGTAAATGCAGCAAATTATGACTCTACAATGTAGTTTAGGGGGGCTTTAGGGGGTGCGCATGCTCAAATTTTTGTTTTGTATTATTTATTTGTGTCACAATAAAAATTTGCATCTTCAAAATTGTGTGTATGCTCTGTAAATGAAATGATGGAAACAATCTATTTTAGATTGTGAGGCAACATAACATGATCAATTCCAAGGGGTGGATATATAGGCACTCTATATCACATTATACATCACACATCTCTGTATATCACACTATATCACACATCTCTCCATGTCTTGCAGAATTCTGGGTCTTCAATTGTGCACTCTCTTCCTGTGCTCAACCCACAGGTTTTCTGTTATATTTAGGCCAGGGGACTGGGATGGCTGTGACCAGCTTCTCAGCAACAGCATACAGATATTGATTTAAAATCACCTGGTATTTCCACAATGCTATCCATGTGAGTAATACTTGCAGGGTCTCTGGAGGAGACACAGCCCCACAGTGTCACAGATGCCCAGCCGTAATTAATGCTCAGCATTAGGTACTTTTCTCTAAGGCCGTCTTGAACGTCTGGTGTCAAAGAGCTCCACTTTTGTTCTGTCTGACCGCAGCACCGCGTCCCAGTTTAAGTTCCTGAGGTGTCTGGCAAACTCCAAAGGTTTTTTACTTGTGAAAAAAAGATAGGAAATGCTTTATATTAAAAACATTTTGTTGTATATGGTGGATCACATGATGCCACCAAACTTTGTGAATCTGAAACTGTAATCTTTGGAAGTTCTGGACACTTAGTCTTGAGACTAAGGAATTTGGATTTAGCACTTCAAGTCATATTTCTTGAAGTGGCAATAACTGTGATATACTTGATTGTGTGCCAAATGTGTACCTATTATTAAGGGTTGCTTTATTCTCAGACTAAACTACACCGGCAAATAAAGGTACATGTATTTTTGTGTTGGATCATAAAAAAATAAATGTATGAACAAATACCACAAATAAATAAATATTAAATAGTTTTTTATAACATATATAAAAAATAATTGTAAAAATTTTTTTTTAAATGGAACCCAATTGCTATTAAGCGCCTAAAAATTCTAGTGCAACCAATTATAAAGTTGAATAAATAGTGAAATAAAGTCCATATGTGTGCAATCTAAGAGTTGTTAGTATACACACACCTTTGTAAAGGCCCCGAAACTCACAGACTGGGCAAGGAGGGCATTAATCAGAGAGGCAGCACAGAGACCAAAAGTAACCCTGAAGGAGTTGCAGGGTTCCACAGCAGAGACAGGAACACAATAGGCCGCACAGCCCATAGAGCTGGGCTTTATGGAACAGTGAGCAGAAAAAAGATATTACTTTGTGTTCAAATAATAAGGCACATTTTGAGTTTGCCAAAAGGCGTGTGGAGGACTCCCCAAATGTATGGAGGATGGTGCTTTGGTGAGGTGAGACACAAACTTTTCGGCCACCAAGGAAATTGCTATGTCTGGTTCAAATGAAGGAGCTTGAGCAGTTCTGCCTTGAGGAATGGGCAAATACCCCAGTGATAAGCTCATAGAGACTTATCCAAAAATACTTGCAGTTGTAAATGCAGCAAATTATGACTCTACAATGTAGTTTAGGGGGGCTTTAGGGGGTGCGCATGCTCAAATTTTTGTTTTGTATTATTTATTTGTGTCACAATAAAAATTTGCATCTTCAAAATTGTGTGTATGCTCTGTAAATGAAATGATGGAAACAATCTATTTTAGATTGTGAGGCAACATAACATGATCAATTCCAAGGGGTGGATATATAGGCACTCTATATCACATTATACATCACACATCTCTGTATATCACACTATATCACACATCTCTCCATGTCTTGCAGAATTCTGGGTCTTCAATTGTGCACTCTCTTCCTGTGCTCAACCCACAGGTTTTCTGTTATATTTAGGCCAGGGGACTGGGATGGCTGTGACCAGCTTCTCAGCAACAGCATACAGATATTGATTTAAAATCACCTGGTATTTCCACAATGCTATCCATGTGAGTAATACTTGCAGGGTCTCTGGAGGAGACACAGCCCCACAGTGTCACAGATGCCCAGCCGTAATTAATGCTCAGCATTAGGTACTTTTCTCTAAGGCCGTCTTGAACGTCTGGTGTCAAAGAGCTCCACTTTTGTTCTGTCTGACCGCAGCACCGCGTCCCAGTTTAAGTTCCTGAGGTGTCTGGCAAACTCCAAAGGTTTTTTACTTGTGAAAAAAAGATAGGAAATGCTTTATATTAAAAACATTTTGTTGTATATGGTGGATCACATGATGCCACCAAACTTTGTGAATCTGAAACTGTAATCTTTGGAAGTTCTGGACACTTAGTCTTGAGACTAAGGAATTTGGATTTAGCACTTCAAGTCATATTTCTTGAAGTGGCAATAACTGTGATATACTTGATTGTGTGCCAAATGTGTACCTATTATTAAGGGTTGCTTTATTCTCAGACTAAACTACACCGGCAAATAAAGGTACATGTATTTTTCTTTTTCCAACTAAGATGATTTCTGATCATGTGAATTGTTGTATTTTCAAGCATTCTATGTGATCTATGCTGGGTGCATAGATGCTCTGCAGAGAAATTGAATCTATTCATTTCTATAAAAATTATATAAAAGTATATATATATTTCTCTCTCTCTCTATAAATAAATAAATATAAATAAATAAATATATATATATATATATATTATATATGTGTGTGTGTGTGTGTGTGTATAAAAAAATTATAAAAATAATAATAATAAAAAATAAATAAATAAAATAAATATATATATAAAAAAAGATATATATATATATATATAGTTTAGTATTCACATACTGACACTACATTCTAAAGTAATACAGATGAAGAAAAAAAAACATTTTTATGTCACACAGTTCTAAAAAAATTTGCTGCAATGAGGCAACAATACCTCTCGCTCCAGCCACCTGGAAAAATTATTAAACACAGCCCAGACAGGCCTGAGGGCGCAATCTGAGACATAGCTCAGGTGAGAAACACTGGGGGGCTGGAGAGACCAGCCCGTGAAGTTGGAGGCAGGGTTGTGCCGGGGGTCTGTGGGTGTGAGCGTGAGAGGTGGGCTGGCTGAATGAAAGCCTGAGCTGTGGGTCTGGACCCCCTCCTCCTCCCGTCAGCGCCACTGAAGATGGCGGAGAGAGGCAGGATATGGGTGATCGGGATCAGGAACTTCTTCTTGTAGACACCCAGACGCAGGGGTTTGCAGGAGCCCCCCGGGCGATTCGGAGCGAGGGGACTTTTACGCCGGAGCGGACGGGAGGTTACGCATGCGTGAAGCTTCTTGCTCATTTTTGTTCCTGGAAGTGCAGCGATGGCACTCGGTTCTCTATGCTAGGCTGAGCAGAGACTCCAGCAGATGCAGCTGATCTGAGGACTCCTTCTGCAGCAGCAGCCGTTTGGCTCTCGGCTCCCTGATCGATTGCAGAGCCGATCGACTTGCAGAGGTAAGCCCCGTAAGAGTCACGTAAGAGATCCGACAGAAATTGTGCCAGAAATGCTTTTGAATGGCAGAAAGTTCCACCAAGAACAGCTTTCTCCAAACTACCCGAAGCTGTAGGGTAGGAGGCTGTAATGTACGACTGGTTCTCTGCTGCCGCCTCATTGTGGCTGAATTGTTGACATGGGCTCCATCTGAGTGACTGGCTGGTTAAAATGTGGCGGTTTGGAGTTAGTCTTATCCAGACACTTTGGGAGGGTTTATAAATAGTACCTAAGCTCCATCCTCGCATCTCAAGCTCTTGCTTTTGTCCATAAAAAATCTTCCATTTCTGAAAAAGTCAGGACAATTAATTCAGTTTTCAGTATTCCACGATGCTGTACCGAAATGTCAAGAGGCACTTTAAACACATTTGATCTGGAATGCAGCCAGCACTGCGCTGATGGCTGCTCTCTGTAATTCCTTCACATTCATAATATTTCAGATGGGTTTGTTTATTAGTATTTGACATTAGTGTATTTACTATGTACATCTGATGTTAGACTGGGTGAATTAGTGCAACTATCTGATGTTTTTCTTTTATTACGAAGGTTCAGATTTGCTTGGCTTGTGTGAATGGGGGCACTGAGTAAGTTAATGTGGAGACTAACATCATTATACTAGCCTGGTCTTTGCATAAAGGGGAGGTCACTGGCCTAATAAAGAATCTCTCCCTTTGTGCAACCGTCCACTTGACAGAGACACAATGGATTAGTTTGGAATAGAAGTGCTACCGTTGTGGACACTGTGGCCTACCAGGCTGTGTGAGAAATGTAATTTCATCATTCTTTGACACAGTTTGCTCCAACTCAAGTCATTACAGCCAATACCTATTGAAGGGGGTAGAAATAAAGGACCCTCTGCTGCTTTTTTGATGAGAATATTAAGGACTCTCATTTGACCAAGGAAAACAATGAGTGCTGGGCAGTCCTGCTGATGAACACTGCTTATTGAGGAGTGCTCTACTGATGCTCTGGATAACTCGGAGATAATTAAAAAGAGTTGCCGTAGGGCTCCATCCTCAAGTCTCTTGAAAAACTTAATCAGTGGCCCAAAAACTGGAACCAACCATAATAATTGGCACTGCACGACCATAGGGTTTTGTTTTTCTATCCCTTCCTTTCCCACCTTCAATTTGACATACAAATAACGTGGGTGAAAGCAGCTGACTCAACCTCCCACAAGCGTACGTTATAGTATTTAATTTAGAATATCTCCCTTAAAGTGAAGGCCCCTTTCAGAAGATGTGGATTGAATGAGTGAGCAGGACTGAACCTTTAACCTGTCTAATGTAAGGTACTCTTGTTTTCCAGTGTTTGTAAGTTAAGCCTTGAAAACCAAGGCTGAGGATTGTTCTCTGAGGTCAGGGTGCTGTTTCTAGAAACTGGAGATGCATCGGTGCCTCGTGAAAAGGATTGTGTCTGCGCAGAGTGGTTTACACTAAGATTCATGACTTCATTTTGTGGTTCATTGTGGTTTGAAGGCCAGAAACATGCAGCACTGTCGCGGTAGTGAAATACTTTATTAGAAAAACGACTGGAATGAAAAACGAGTATGCTTGTGGCAGAGTCCAAGGTAATTCATTGTGTTGATGGCCTTAGTTTACATTGAGACATAGGCTTGATTTTAGACCTGGAAACCCTTTTTTCCCCTTTTTGATTCACCTATGTGGCCGCAAGGACAGGATGTTGTATTGCAGTGCTTTTTTTTTAAAATAAAAAATGAATTTGTGTTAAAAAAAGGGCTTGACATTCATTTTTCTCTTTTTGTGTCCTACCCTGCAGCATTCATTTGAACCACTAACCTATTTTATCTTTATTATTTTAAAATAGCTACAGTTCCCTCACACCCACCCTTGTGATCATGGCTTAATTTGATTTCCAGCTTTTTCAATTACCAGGTTACTATTTTCATGCGTTCCATCTAAATAGCCTCTATCCTGGAAAGCAATATCTAGGTTGCATTTTTGCTACTCGTGTTGTTTCAGCGAAGTAAAAGCTGAGTCTATATTTCTTCACTGATATGGCCTTGGCATGGACGTGCATGTTTTATGCGATTAAACATATTTTCCAGAGTTGAACCCAATCTATTTATGCCTCCCATTAACTCCCTGTGGGTTCGGTTGAAAGTCACGCATGCCGTCTTCTCATCTGGAAGGTGAGATGGAGGTCAGTGTGTTTACAGCAGCCGCCAAGCCATGTTGATCCCAGATGTGTAGTGGGTTTGTGCACATGATTTAAGGTGCATCTCCGAGGATCTTCATTCTTGCATATATTACGTGTGCTTCATCAACCTTATGGATGCCACAGGCCCGCCGTGCGTCATGACCATTAGCTTGATAAAAATTCATGACGACAGATGAAGAATAGCACCAAAGGGACCATTTACACAGCATGTTTAGATGGAGGGTCTAATCAGGTCAGGAGGGTGGTCTGTTCTGAGGAGCCGAGCGGTGTTCCATGTCGACTGGCCAGTGGCCTCGATTGCTGACAGGTTGAGGGTGAGTGTGTTTGGCTGCAGCTCGAACCCGGCTCTTTGGAGTGGGTAGTGTGGAATGGATGGTGGCAATGTGAAAAGGAAGCAGCAGGGGGGTGGCTCCACGGGGAGCCAAGAGCTGTCTGGTCAGGGATCAAATTCTCGCGCTGTTGGCTAGCTCACATCCATAATTCATGCGCTTTTTCACTTGTAGAGGAAAATGGAAAATGTGGTGCTGTTTTTCCCTCACCGACATGCTCTTTCTCTCTCATTCTGGGTTTGTCCTCCCGTTTCGGGGAGCCATTTTCGCCTGGATCTCCTTTCACTGTGAAACAGCCCAGTAAAGGGCAGGGATGCTTGGATTGAAACCAAAGGCTCTTGCGATATCGGGCTCTGGGCGTCTTAAACTGAAATCGAACGTTGAAGTTGTGCAAGATGTTTGGACTCATTCCTGTTGACTCCTCAGTGTTGTCACTCTTGACTAAGCCGGAGATTTGTGAGCACTCACAGCTCACGGCTTAAGTCTTCCAGTTTTTTTTTTTTTTTCTCTTCTTTTCTTCTTTATGTAAATGAGGTATTTATACTGCTGCGAAATTTCAATTTTAATATTTGCAGTCTTTTGGCTTTGATGTGCCAGGTATAATGTGATGTTCTGCATTGAATAATGCACAGATTGTTTTATTCTCCCCTCCTTAAATCAGTTAACTTGAATGAATCAATTTTCTTTCAGTTCAACACCTTCACCTCACTGGAGAAATGGCCAAGGCTGCCTCTCTTGCTCAGCATGGGCTTTTATCTAATCGATTGGTCATCCAAGCTTGCTAGACAGATTGCTAAGACTCTTGCTGTTTCAGTATTGCTTGTGCACACACACAGGCACACACACACACACTCACACACTCACACTCAGAGTGCTGCTTTCGCTGCCCACAGGTGCACCCTTGCCAAGCTCCATAAAGAGCTGGAGCCCAGTTAGGCCTTTGTTTTGATTACTGATTCAGAGCATCTGTCATGTTTACAGATAAATGTTTTAAAGGCTCATTTTTCAGATACTTTGATAAGGAATCCAAATTGGTCCCCAGCACTGTGGTCTATCTTGTTCTACATATCACTGCTGTCATATCAAGTCCCCTTTATTCTTTGTTTTTCATCAGGCAAATTCCTGCTTTTTCCCCCATTATATGAGAAGTTCATGATAATCAGAACATTATAAATGATCTGATAAAGCCGAAGATAAACACTGATGCATTAACATTCATTGAATTCGATTTGTTTCTTTCTCCTATAAAGTTAATATGGAACAGCATCTCTTTATGACACTGACAGCATACAGCTCTTATGACATACATACATCTTCTTGTCTGTCATTTCCTCCATTTACACCCACGCTGTGAGTCTTTAGATCATGGGCTGAGATTTCTTCAGTCTCATTAAAATGTATGAAATAGCATGCTTGTTTCATCACCCTGAAAAAGGAATGGGAGGAATGGAATTTACAAAAAGAATAAATCATAAACACTTCTTACAGTCTTTTTTTCCTGGCCTTTTCGTCTCTTCATTTGTCACATAATTAGTATCTAGTGTGACACTATTGTTTGCCTAGAACGTGGATTACCACTGAATATTAAGACGTACTTCTCATGAGCCTGAGGGACAGGCTTTGTCTTGAAGTATATCATTATTTGCAGGATTTATTTTTGGTAGCCTATATTTATCTTTGACCAAAGTCTAAAGTTGTGTTTGAATTCTTTTGGTTCATATGTGAGACAATCTGTTTATACAGTGGCATCATATATTACTACTCATGATTATATGTTTACATTAGGAATTTTGTAACGGTTTTTACGATTGTACCAGATAGTAATATACAATTTGAACTAGGGCTGAAAGATATATCTTTATCGTATCTATATCTAGATATGAACTTTCAAGATATTACTATCGAAAAAAGC
>JBBKCR010000101.1:30792860-30804694 GCA_037577295.1 Ladigesia roloffi
GAAAAAAAAAACACTAAACCAAAAACCCAATAAAGACCCTAAATTACATAAAACTGGTCAAGCGTCTCTAGTAAAAAAAAAAAACCCCAAAACCCCCCCAGAAATGCTGGCTGTAACTGGAGATTCACGTGCACGCTTCTCCTCAACTCCACAATCCGCTCCCTTACTGCTCATTACGGCTAAAACAAAACTCTGGCAGTACAGCTGCCTCACTCCGGGCTCAACAACTCTTGCGATCGACGGCTTTAGGGTTTCCAGTTTTCAAGCAGGTGAACACACGGTCCATTCGTGCGGCTCCAGCCTCCACAACCTGCTCCTTTACTGGGGGAGAGCAGTCCAGCTCACTATGGCATCCCTCGGCTCCATCTTGGTGCAGGCTTCCAGTCCAGCCCTGCACACATGGGTGCCGCCATGTTTTAAAATCCAAATCTCGCGCGTAACCATCGCCAATTGGTCAATACCACACAGAGTTAATGCAGCTTCTCATGCCATTTGTGGGTCGGACAGTCATTCGGCTTGCCATGACGGCTTTATGACAGTATAACGGTATTGAAACTGATACCGTTGCTATTTTAAGACCCCACAGTATACCATATTACCGTATTACCGCCCAAGCCTAGTGCATAATAATTTATATAGATTTTTACATCAGAAAACAAAGTGAAACTATTGTAAAATTGCATGATGAATGGCAGTTTGAAAGGTAAATTAAATTCATACTCATGGGGAAAAGTTGTCATTGCCATGAGATCAAAATAAAACTAATGTCTACATTTAGGAGTCATAACATAACATAAACTAGAGTGGAATAGGGTACAATTATATTCAGAAACTGAAGGTACTAAATACCCTTTTGGCTTCTACAGTGATGGTGTTTATTCTTTGAAATGTACAGTTTGTTGACAGTGCAGGTGCACTCATTTGTAAGTGTCTTTTTTCTTCTTTGTAAAAAGAAGTGTGATGTGTTTCATGTTGGTCTCTCATGAGAGTACACTTGCATAATAACGATACAAGGAGAGCTGGAAAAACCTGAAGTTATTAATTTCTTGGCTTCTTCGTAGTTATAGCTTACTGATTTTAGCAGCCCCTTCGGTTTTGTCCATCACATCAAACTTCACCAAAGCTAAACCCATTTTGCAGACGTCAAAGCACTAAGAAAGAATTATAGTTCAGCAGCGACAGAAGCAAATTTATGTCAGTCAGCTCCCTTGGAACTCTACCGTCCTGTTTCAGTGCATTAACCGCTCTGCTTAGCACATGATACAAGCAATCTTTCCAGCCCAAGGATCTTTCAAAGGCTGTTGATTGGTAGACTCTGACATTAACCTTTACTGCTTAGTTGATCACTGCTAGTTGAGGGCTTGACATAGTTTTCTCTAGCTTAGTTAATGTATCCATTTAATTGGAAGAGTGTAAACAGATGGGATTTAGCCTTACCATAGAGATTGAGAATGGGTGCTTAATATTGCTGCTTTCAGTGGAATGGGCACCTGCAGCTATATTTCTTTTACAGTTTAAAGCTTTAATCTTACTGTCCAACAGGCCTGGCCATTAATTATGTAAAAAACGGAGTGTACGAGAGGGCATGTCTTGCATACATTTGCATATTTTATCTAGTTGTAAAATGAAAATATGGTGGGTTTAATTATATCCATTTGTAAAAATGTTAGAAGGTTTGTACATCCAACCATGACCCAAAATGTTGTGTTTAGTGCATTTATGAACACGGCCCATGTAGTTATTATATATTATTCAGTCAAGACATTTTCAAATGTGGTTTCATGAACTAGCTGTGGACATTCTATTGCTGTTTTTACTGGATTACCGTCTCGTCAGAACAGTACGCCTTTTTGTTGTGCAGGTGTTGATTCTGGGAGAACAGTAAGGTGTGTTCTCGTGGTCACATCACAGCTCCTCTTTGAAAGAATGGGACTGAAAAAGGGTCTTTGTTTCATTTTTTCCTTTGAACAAATACAGGATTGGCTCCCCAGCTCATTCACAGGCATATACGTGTGTAATGGGATCCTTTGCTTCTCTTTTGTATCTCTGTGCATTCACAATGAGATTTCTCTCACATGCTGCCCTAAGAGACCTAGGTTTAGTCATGGACTTTCTTGTAGCCAGATTATGTAGAATATTTGCTTTGAATGAAGAGCAGGTGGTGGAATTTAAAAGTAGAATGAGGGGGTGGGGGTGGGGGGGAATTCTTCTGTGGTTGAAAGTCAAGTTTGAAAGCTGTGGTCAGGGAAAGGGAGTTGATGTGGCCCGATATGTGCATGCATTTATTTTGTTTTTTTAACCCAGGTCCATTTTTCTTCCTGCGATTGCCACGGTACCTCAATCACAATAGCTGACTGTCTTTGGACGTGTGAGCTGCAGCTGCAGTGCATCCCCCCGGGCCTCCAAATCCCTGTCTAAGATAGTGTGAGAATCTCGCAGTGAATACCTACAGGCCCGAGGGTCTCCTGGGGTCAGCCCATTATGGCCGGTACTCCTTTTAGCTAGCTGTAGAGAGCACTGCTGGCAACTTGAATATCGTATTATAACAAAAATCTAGAACTGTGGTTTTAAAACCCTCATTCGGGCGTCCCAGCAGTGCAAGTGTCGTAATGGTGGATAGAATCTGTCATTCACGGCGCAAAAGATCTGAGGATTATCACAATAGGCAGAGATTATGTAACACTCTATTCTCTTATGAGCACAAAAATAAAATAATGGTGGGCCTTGTTTTTTGAAACTCCAGGAAGGGTGTTTTGAGGTATTTTAAGCTAAAGGTAGTGGAGGTAGTTGATAGTGGAGGCTCTGCTGAAGGAGATTTATCCAGAAGTATATTGTCAGCTTCAGTTTCACAGAGATTAACACAAAGAGGTCAAAGAGTTGACCTTTAGTTTGTGCTGATCTCTTGAAATGATGCTGATTGTACCTCAGGTTTGTGAACAATAAAGCTGGGTATCAAAATGAAATACGTGTGTGGTACTAACCAAATATTTCAGGATCAGTGACTCAGTATTGAGAAAATGTGTGTCATTCTGTGCCAAACTTTAATACCAAAGCAGTAAATCAGTCTTATAAATGTAAGTGAGGCAGCAACTATGCTAGTTCCAAATTCCATCCATCCATCCATCCATCCATTACCTGTACAACTTTTCCTTAACTATGGATGTGGGGACAAGTTAGGGTCCAACCTATTTTTCATTATTCATTACTGAGAAAGAGCGCCTCCTCTTGAAGTTATCTTTTAATAGCCTATTAAATATCTGAGATATTATGGAACAGCAAGCTGTATGCAGAGGTCACTGTAGCCGAGTGAAGGTGAAGATATAACAAGAACAGGAACTTTATGAGCATAAAGCTCTAAAGAAAACACAGTGTCTCAGAGGACATATAAATATCCTTAGTAATTACTCAAGTCTAGTTGTTATAATTGAATTCCATACACACAAATGCTGATGAAGTATTGCCAGTGGAGTTGGCTGAGCAGGTTAGCGTATAGCTAACAGGCTCATGCTCCAGTAATGAAAGACCTTGAGTCCTTACAGAAGGAATTACTAACAACGGAAATATGCAAGCTAAAGAATGTTACTTCAATGCTTGTTAAATGTTGTTTTTTAAACTGAAACTGGCATCAAATGCAAATGTAGCTCTACAGCACTGGCTGGGAACTAGCCATAAAAAATGAATAGGTTTCTGTTTTAAAGAATGCTAGGTAATGTGTAGCTCTTAACATTTCTCTAAGGCAGGTTTAGGTTTCTTTTGACTGCACACAAGCAATCAAGCATCCTGAAAATATGTATCTTGTTTTTCTTTTATTTGAAATCATTCTAAATGTATATCATGCTATGTTATTAGCATATACGCTATTGGTGTGATAATGCTTTGCCATTGTTGTCTATAAGCATCATTGAATACAGGAACTATACTGCCTTTTTAGTGATACTAGAACAAATTTGAATGCTGCCCAGCTTTTTGAAAAGAGTGGCTTGCTAGATGTTTTCTGCTTCCTTCACGATGTCCTATGTTTGCCCATGAGTAAGTAATATCATTTTAAAACACGGAAGTTCATTTCTGGGTTTATATAACACACCTTCAGGATGACTTTACAAAGTCTCTATAACTTAATCATGTACTTTGGGCTCTGAAGACATAATAGTGTTTCCGAGCTTCACATTGACATTGACTCACATCTGCTCCAGTTTGCTGTCTTCGGTTCTGCCAGGGCTCCGTGCAGTAGTAATAACTCTTCTACAAGCAGGAGCTGTTGTCAATGACAGGATGGAATGCTTGCCAACTCCAACCCAAGGCCAGGGTTATGGGAGGTCGTCCAACAGCCGTTTTTCTATGGCGCTGTTCCATCGGGTCACTGCGATGAATCTGATTAAAACCTGACGGGAGTTGCTATAATGTGAAATACGCAGGGCCGTGTCTGAGCCTTGCACTGACAGCTGGGGGAGGATGAGCACTGTTAAAACTTTTAGCCCATGGCTTCTACTTGCATCCAAGACTGTTTTCTGAACCCAGTTCTGTTTATCCTGTGATAGTTACACAATTTTTGCCGTTTTTTACTTTTAACCAGGGCAGTAAGCACTAATCAGCATTATTTCATGAGCTAAATGTAGCCTAATTCTTATCCTCTGTCCTTGTGTAGATTACATATTTCAAATTATATACAGTACGATGCTGATTTTAATGCATTTTCCTTAGATCTTCTAAAGTATGCTAGGAATCTAAATGTGTTTTTATTTACACATTTAATTTGCAAGCACAGTTAATTTGCCTTAAACCTATTTCTGCAGATCTACCAGCCTTTTACAGCACCACCTGATACTCAGTACAGATAGAAGTATGCTCTTTTTATTGTTATTTTAATTGACTGTGTTAAAGGTTTTTAGCTCAGTGCTTGGTGACTAAACCAGTAGAGGAACAATGGTACCATTGATCCAGTGTGTGTGCACTGACTTATTGTCCCCTCGACTCGAGAGCTTAACCCCTCAGCTCGACTTGCTTGAGAGAAGGGGCATGTCTTAGGCTTGAGAAGAATGGAAGCCATTGTCAGCTGCTCTTAGGTGGATAAGTGCCTGCAGTGCACTTTTTCTGCACCCTTTTCCTACTCCATTCCTCTTTTGTAGGCAGTCCGTAGTGGCCAGTACCACAGAAGTTTTATTGAATGAGAATTTAGCATCTTTGGACCGCCACGCTGTATATTATTAAATCATGGCACTCTGCTGCTTGGGAAATACACTGATGTGTGAGAGTTACAGGCAACCGAATTGGATTTGGTAACTTTAATGCTAGTATTATTGATGGCAAGCGACTTGCAGGGAAACCGCTGAATGGCCTTTGGATGTTTGTTCACAGAAAAATGTCCAATGTATGCAGGCTGGATGTAGGACTGGACAAAATAAATGGAGAATGGCATTCAAAGAGATGGACCTTGCCCCAGCACACCACGTGTAATGCTTTGTTTTGAGGTATGCTTGTACTTTCTGGTTTGGATCAGAAAACCACTAGTGCCTCTTCATTTTTTTTTTCTTTACGTAAGCTACTTCAGCATCTAGAATGATGGCATGGAGAATCACAGTGACGAGCTATGCTTTTCAAAACAAAACCGAGAAGAAATTTCAGAGCATGATGTCGGACTGAGGAGTGGGATTCAGGGATATTCTACAAAGCTGCTGTACCAAATGTTGATCTCTGTGGATTTCCCTTTCATGGAATCACTTAAGACTTGATGGAATTTCCATGTAAGGACAGAATCACAACTGGAATTGTACTACATTTTAACATTATCTGCCTAATATTTTTTTCAAACATTTGCTTCATTAGTTCTGCTTTAAGGATTCACTTACTGAGAGCCTTGAGGAGAAATGCTGAATACTAGAGTGGATAACACCATCACCCCACACATGGGAAACTCAGGGTTTGATTCCTTGTCAAAGACAGAGCATCATTGCTTTAGGCTGCCATTAAGAGTCTTTGGGGAAGAGTACTAACACCGCTACACTTCTAAGTTGCTCTTGATTAGAGTGTTTTCTAAATACGTAAATGAAATCTGGCTGTGATGGTAAGTAACGTTTTGCATTAACGTTGCAGCGAGTCACTCCATGTTGGAAATAACAAACCAAACCGACTACGACAAGTTACATTTTTCATTCTAAAGTGCTTTAACTAAGATAATTTACTTGTAAGTTAATGGTATTTGTTTTTCATTTCCATACAAATTTAATAAAGAAATGATGTAGTCTTGCTTTAAAACCTACATGGAACATTTTGTCATAAAAAATCTTCATAACAGACAAATAAATGGAGGCTGTAAGGGCCTGCAAATGGCAAACCAAACCCGAACAGTAAGTATAATGCTTCAGTTCCTGAAGGTTCTTCTCTTGATCCTAGCTACTGGCATGACCTGTCACTAACGGTTCTGCACTAATGTGTCTTGGTCAGAGGGGACTTTGGCTGTGAGCATGTAGCATTAATATTAATACCAGGCACACAGTTTGAGATCAAGCCTTTGTGAATGCGGAGAGGGGCTAAACAGAAGGCATCGCCATGGGTGTGTGACTACCCCATTGGTAGCATCTTTCTCCAGGAGGGAGAATTCTAGAGGCACCAATGTAGTTCACATGCTACACAGTATCTAATCTGTATTTAGGAAGTTTGTTCATTTATGAGAATGACATAAGTTATAATAGGTTTTGAATAGGAATTAATGGGAGTACAGAGTTAAACCTGTCTCTGGAACGTATTTCATTTGTGATGTGTTCACCTTCTTTTATTACGATACTTTTATATTCTGCGCACAACAAGTGTGTGTGACCATGTGACCAGTCTGCATGGTGTTCTGTCGGTGACCTTCCACAATTCTTAAAGACCCTCAAATTAACAAATTATGTTTATACCTGGTTATTGCATGTGATGAGTATCTGGATTGTCAGATTTAGCCATGTGTCCATCATCCAAACTGACTGTTGCTCTGTGACAGGTAATATGCAAATCAGATTGTGCACGGCAGCTAATAATGAGTGTGTGTGTCTGTGTGTTTGTCTGCCCTTTGCTCTGTGATGGTTGGTCTCCAGCATTCTCTACCACACTTGTGACCCACTACAGTCAGACATGAACACAGTGTGAACAATGTGAAATTCTTTCTCCCTATTAAACCCATTCACCAGTAGGGGTCTGCCACCAACAGGGAGCATCTAGGGAGAAGTGTGTGGGGACAATACCTTGCTCAAGGGTACCTTGGTGATGACACTAGCAGTCCTGGGATTCAAACCCAAGATCTTCTGATTACAGGGGTAAAGCCATGACTACTACGCCACACAGCTGCCCCAAGGGATGTTTGGGGAAATTGGGGGACAGGACAAGACCTTGATGTCTTCAACAAGGTTCCCCAACAATGTATTCAGTGCCTCAGGGTACATAATCCATCTAAAAGCTCTCAGACCTTGATCTGGGAGATAAAATGAGATGTTTTGTGTTGTTAGCTTCATTTTTTCTGGGCAGGTAATGCAAAAAATCAGAAGTTGTTTCACTGAATCTGCTACAAGCTATGCCTCTGTCTTCATTTGGAAAGTGAGGCAGTTTGCCATGGATTCTGGCCTCTGTTCTCTAGCTAATGATAGTGTAGCACAGTGAGCCCGGCGACTGAACAGGGACTAGCGCCAACAAAGAGAGCTTTTTGCTGACAACCCCCTCATAAGCCTGGCTGCTTTCCTTGCTCTCATATTCTCATTTGTGTTTCCTCTTCTCATTTATATCTATCTCCTCTACCCACTCACAAAGTCCTCGTTCTTGCCATTGTATTCTCTAGCACTGTCATTGGACGGATTTCATAAGATTCTCGTGCCGCAAGTTGACCCTACAGCTTCATGCACTCAAGTGTTTTTGTATTTGTAGAGCTTGAGCTGTAACAATGCACGTATAATCAGGTTTGATATATAAGTTTAGGTTATTTTGAGGCTAAGATTGGATTGGACTTCAACACAATAAGCTTTAAGAATATTCTTGGAATGAATAACTTCAGAAAAAGCATAATTTGAGAAGGAGTGCATGGATACCCCCCTATTTAACTTGAACAGGAGGCATATACATGCTTAGTGATGATCCTTGACTGGTTTCCACATGGGTGAGCAAATGAGAGACCCTTAGAAGAGACAGATGGGCCTATGAGTGATAAATGACTATTTTAAATTTCAGTATATTTTGCTCAACTTTCTTAGCTGGAACTATTTTGAAATTGTTACACCCTTCCTGCGGGTGGTCTTGAAGAGGCCCTCAAAAACATCTTCATCAGGTTCTCTGTAATCTTGACTATTGTGAAGACTTTAATAATGTCCCACCACCTGCCAGCAAAACTACCCACTTTATCGTCGAATACATGCCATCCAAAGCAAAGAAAGCACTTTAGGAATGTACCAATTAACTTGTATTGCACAAGATTGCGGTTCACAATGACTAACACTAATTGAAATTAAATGTGTTCCAAGAAAGCTCCACATTTAGAATCCATCATCTTGAAGCAATTGTGAAAGTCACTGCAGTAGTCACACATTTATGAAATAAAAAGCTACACATGCAAACTCCATCTTCAGTAAAGCCTCAAGTGGAAGGACCCAGCAAGTGTCCTCCTCGCAGGCCAAAAACAGTGTGAATTTTCATTGTCCTCTGGTTCTTTGTCCTTCAGCCTCCCACATGGTTTGCAGTAGAATCCTAAAGGTCATCTCTCCTTTTGAGTTCACTCCATTAAAATGAGCCATCGCAGTGTTAAATATCAGCCTTGGTAGCTGGGGGAGTTTCTCTTAGAGTGTAGCAGTAACTAACGGCGAGACCCGGGCTTTGTGCTATGGACGAGACGAGCGACTTGTCAAGAAAGCTCCTCCCAGCTAAGAGCGCACTAAGTCAGGGCGAGTATCGAAGCAGACAGCCAGAAATGAATTATTTAGAATCTTCTATACAACGACAGTCTCATCTTCATTGTTGGCCATAGGCTTGCCGCATCTTGATTTCTGGCTGTTACGCGTTCATAAACAACAGAACATCTGCAGCCTGCCATCAGTAAGCAATTGGAGTAATTTAAGCTGCAGCTGTTTCACATTCTCACAAGAGATTACGCCATATAGGACTAGAAAAATTCTCTTGTTTGGGTCTCAGCTGGGGAAAACGATTTTGCGAAGCATTGCACAGCTCTCTTTTATGAAAGATTGACTGAAATTGTTTTATGCCTTTCAACATTTCAGTTATTTTTGGCCAAACGTATACTCGAATGCAGCGGAAGATGTGCTTCTGCTGTAAAATGAGGTGTGGGTTGCTCGTGAAAACACACCTCTGGCTGTTGGGTATGAGCTTATATTGTTTCTTGGTGACCAACTGCCGAGCTGTGCTTACCTCCATCCATCAACGACTATTTTGTCCGCAGGTATTTCTATTAGACCCAACCCACGGTTCCTGCTTATGTTCTTTGTTAGAAGAACAGAGTGCGTCAGTGAAATTGGTAAGTGTTGAACGATTTGAAACAAATGCCTGCAGATGCTGCAGGTGTACCTGAGCTTTACCTGAAGTCCAAAACTATGGAGTTCTACCTGATTATTCATGTTGATTTGTGTAATGATTCTAAAGGCCCATGTGTAAACTTTTGTATTATTTTTTGCTGAGATCTATTCATGATATATGTGTAGTTTTGATCATGACTTATTATCCTTTAGATTTAAACATTAATGACAAGAATCTCTAGGCACCTCACGTTTTGATGTGTTTTCAGCTCAGTGTGCATGGTTATAAAATTGTTCTCAAAGCATCTCAATGCTTTTCTATTTTTGACTGCTATAGCCTACATACGGTATGCATGTTTGCCATCAACATACACTGTTAGCTCAGATCAATTTGACTGTAGCTCACAGTGTATATTTCTCATCACAACAGTGTTTGGTAGTTCATATTTCAACCCCTGACCAAGCCCATCATCCTATCACACATAAAAGATGCCCAACACAAAGGAAGTAATGTGATATCTGCTTTTTTCTATGGGGTTGAAAGGGTTTTTGTCATATGATAGTACATGTAAACACAAGGTTTAAATCAGGGTTTCTGATTTATTAGAAGTCATATCCGAATGAGAGCAATATGGTAGTTTTCATTCTTAAAATACTATCGCTAATGATCATCGAATGATATCCTAACGCTATATGGCATGAATTTGTATTTAAAGGAATAAAAATAGGAAATATTTACTATTTTAAGGAAAAATATTTCACCAAAGGAGTTTGGCAGTCCTTTTTAATATATCAAACATAAAATGGGTACATTTCAATCATTCGACAATTTCAGCAAGTTTTATTTGATCAAACATCAGTCACGAATGTTTTAACAAACCGTGGGTTACAGATGAGCTGCTCTTTGTGTTTGTGTTTCTGAATGGGTGTGTATGTGGAGTACTGATTGAATTGGTGTGTCTCTTTTTCAAGTGTAGTCTGAATGGAACTTAAAAAAGCAGTTTCTGGTGGATGTGAAATACAGGTAGACGTCACACTATTGGCACTTAACTTTAGGTGTACTTTGCATTCTGGTGCCTTGTATCTCCCTTTCTTTTCATCTATGACCATTCAGTGAACTGTGGCATCCAGGTGCAGATCTGGAACTGGAATGGGTGTTCCCTTCTCCACTAGCTCCTCTTCTTCACTGGTGTTTGTTGAAATACAACTTGAAATGTGTTGTTGTTCTTGCAATAAAACTTTTAATAATGTATTTATTGCTGGCTTGTTCCTCATTCCACTTACTATACATTAATTAATTTTAGCATGTTGTTGCCCTGAGTCAACACACCAAAAGTGATCTTCCTGCACTACATAAAAAGACAAAATAGGTCTTTACTCAATCAAATATGCTTCCTCACATATTAATGTGCATCACAGATAGTTTTATTTGAAATTATTTCAATTTAAACATGTTAAAAAGCGAAATATGTCTTACCTTCTGCTAGCAATGTCTCCAACCCAGCTATGGTCTCAAAAAGGACTGTCTCACCCCCAGAGGAAAGGTTAAACCTATTCTCACCTCAAATTTAATTGGTTCCAGACTTACCATCAGACTTTTAATGTGATGTTTTTGGGTTTTTTTAATTAAAGGGGCGGTGTATGTGCCAAAATATTGTTTTTTTGCCGTAGAGGCCTACATTGATGAAATAAGAAGAACACATTCTTATAAACGGTTATGTTTGCTACTTTTTCAGGCCATAAACTAAATTTGTGACCAAACTGTGACTGCAACCATGTGTGTATTATCCTTCATTTACTTTCCTCTTCCTAGCCAACCTGTGCCAAAGTTCTTTATAAAGGCTCTGGCTTTTTATTTTACAGTTGGGGAAACCTAGAGCCATAAAAAAACGATTATGATGCTTTGTGGATCAATTTTTAATCTTTCAAGAAACAATCGCATTGCATCTGAAAATTGATTTCTTTTCCTCATCCATTAAACAGCCTGTATTTGTTCCTGGGCTGTTAAGCCCGATGTATATAAACAGCTTGTTTTGATGCGCTTTCCTGTTCTGTGCCTTATGCTGTCTCTTTTTGCATCATGATATTTATATGTGGGTCCTATGAATTGGCAATGAGATATACATTTTGACAATAAACTTGTTCATTAAAAACAAACCAAAAAAAAACATTTTTCAATAGTAAAGGCCCTTGAAATTGTCCGGTCACCATTAATATTTTGACCAGGTTTGCCTGCGTAGCACATCATTGAGTCACATAACAACAATTCCAGTCACCACACACACACACACACACACACACACACACACACACACACACACACACACACACACACACACACACACACAC
>JBBKCR010000101.1:30804794-30818550 GCA_037577295.1 Ladigesia roloffi
ACACACACACACACACACACACACACACACACACACACACACACACTTTCACTCTCTATGGCCATCCTCCTCCTACGTCTCTGCTGTCTCCAGCTGTTTAGTTAATTGGTTTTTCCTGCTGCCCATAAAGAAAAGTAATAAGACTCTGGTTGGTATGAGCGGATCCCTCCAGCAGCTACTTGGTGAGGAAAAACTTAATTTTCCTCACTATTCCATCTAATTCCTCAGCTCACTGACTCCATCAAGAATCCAATTCACACTGTTTTCCCTACCTCTCCTACCTCATTATCTACACCCTTTTTCCTACGCAATCCTTAACATTAAGCCATCTACAGCTCTTTGTAGCTTCCGCTATCAGGCAGAGCAGGGGTTTAATTGGAGGAGTGCACTGCTCGGTTGTTAGATGCACAAACGCATGCACAGATCGGTGATGATGATTCAGTCTGCTAACACTTGCAACAGATGTTTGCACCCAAGCACCGGGGGCTTATTTAACAAAGTTTTCTTTAGATTAACTTCTGCTCTGGCAGCAGATCCCCCGGGGGGCTTCTCCCTGGAGTCTTGCCTCGACCCTCCGAGCCCCGCGCCAGGACAGGTTGGCAGCCTTTTATAGAGCCTGAACCTTATTAAAGGCCTGCGTTGACAGATCACACATTAGATGCAAACTGTTTCATAATGAGTCACTAATGACAGACTGATGAAGTCAAAGTGACAAGGTCTATGTGTAATTAGTGAAACAGCAGTAGGATCATCAGATTTGAGATTTTTTCCCCCCAAGCTGCCTGGAGAAGTTAGAAGTTTCATCTGTAAAGTGAAAGGAGACTTTGCCTCAGTCTAACTGTAATGAGGGCGAAAGTGCTGCATATACGCTTTCACAAGAAACACCCGAACTTCTGGAGTCTCCTGGATCTCTTTGGATGTCTTTTTCTTTTCTTCCCCAGCAGAGCAAATCTAATTTAACAATGTCTGCGGGATACAGTACAATGTTTGTTCATCCGTGTGTGTGTGTGTGTGTGTGTGTGTGTGTGTGTGTGTGTGTGTGGTATCCATAGCAACCAGGGAACTTTGTCTTGGTGCCATTTCTGAATGACCTGGTGTGTTAGTTTTGGAGCGAATACCCCAGTCTGGCATTTTAGACCGTGCTTTAAAATATTTGAAGGATTTGAAGAATGCACCAAGAGAGGAGGAGTTCTGGCCGTCTGTGGACATACGGTCGCACCACATGTTCCGACGAAGGGTTTCTTTATCATTTATATGAAATTGCGCTATGTTGAAAAATCATTTTATTGATTTTTGACCTTTGCCAGCTCTCCTGTTTTTCTGCTCGGTTGACTGATTATGCCTTCATTCAAGACCGAAACAGGTCATAAAATGATTAATTCTTGTACCTACGGTCTCTTTGTAGTACACAGCCATGTTTGCTTTCTCTTTTTGCTGTGGTACTACACCTGCAAAGCATCAAATTACTAGAGGCTTCGTAAACATGTAGTTAATGTGGTTTTTGGTTTTATGCTCAATTTGAGCAATATGTAAGGTTAGTGATTGTGAATGAGTGTATTGTATTGTCGTCTTCAGTGAGAGCATATTCGGAGTGATGTCATGATGTTGTTCCTGGTACTGTCATAATGCATTCAGCACTCTGAACTGAAAAGGGAACATTTTTTTCCCCAACATCCTATCATTGGCAAAATTCCAGGAGAGATCTAGAGATCCTCCCTTTTTCACATGTACTCTCTTCTTCCTCTCTTTTCCCGTGATCTGATGATGTGGTGCATTAAAGAGGCAGGCTTTGCCCCAGTTTGACAAACTGACAAGTGAACAGCTTCAGCTGGGGAGATATAAAACGGAATCTGGTGCCGGTTGCATTAAGCAGAGGTGCTGACAAGCATGTATTTCAGAATTTTAGCTTACAGAGATGGAGAGAAAGACAGATACAGAGATTGTTTTGAGCATTTTTTTTTGGTTGTTGAAAAGACCTTGCCTGAGGAACAAGAATTACCAATTTTAATGTACTGGTTAAAGAGAAATGATTTGAAAATGTGTAAATAAACAATAAGATGGTACATAATGACAGCATTCATGTTATGGCAGGCAAATCTTCCATGACTGATTTTGGCAACTTCTACTGATTTCCTTCACCTCTATTCACAGACATTCCAAAAAAAAAAATCAGGATTCATTATTTGTCACATACATAGTCATACAACATGTAGTGAAATGAGCCCCGGAGTTGACTCTTAAGACCCCGCTGCAACGTTAACGTTTAATTTTATTCACGAGAAATTTGCAAATGCTAAACTAAGGCAATAAACAGAGAAAACAGATATTACAACATTACACACAGGAGCAAGAGCTATAAATGCAGATATTTATGAGATGGAATCGTGGGGTCATAGTCAGACACTTGAATACTGAATCTGATTTGCACTCATGCAGGCATACAGATATGATCCTGGACCCACTGATGCAATGTAGACATAATCTGTGCATCTGGCAGACATCTCATGTTTGCGGAGACACATGGTGAAAGAAGAAGAGGGATAATGAGATTAAGTGGGCAGATGTAAACACACATGCAGAAAATGTCACAGATACACCGTCATGTTATTCCTGTCATTGCAAAACGCCGTATATAAAAAATGGCAGCTTTACGGACAAGTGAACATGTAAAGAGATATTCAGCTAGGATTATTGTTGGTGGTCTTCTCGTCAATGTCATTTTTTTCTCCTCAAACCTGCCAAGTCCAATTCCACTCACTGGTAGTCATGAAATTGTACTAGGAAAGGTGAATGCTAGCACATGTTCAGAGTTGAGTAAAGCACCACTCCACAGCTCAACACGCTTGGAGGAGAACACTTAGTCCTACTGTATTACATCAGCTAAAAGACACTTGTAATGCCCCACCCTACCCTCTCAAAGAAAGTGAGGTCAATTGTGCTGACTCCAGGCTATGAAAGATGATCTCAGGTTTTGATATGAAATCAAAGTAACAGCAAAGGAGAGAAAGAAACAAGACATTTTCCTATCAGTCTGTAGGTTTGTTACCTGCACTCTTTCTGCTTTGATAAACTTGCTTGTGTTTGTCCATGTCCATTGAAACATCACTGGATTCTCCTCCCACAGCACTCTCAGGGTGCTAACCATTCATTTAGTCATCACAACTGCTCAAATTCAATGGAAATAAAAGTAACGTTTCCTTATGCATGAAAGGAAAAGGACAAAATGTGCGCTCATGCGTGAAATGAAATCGAGTTGAAATGAAGTGAAATGTGTAAAGTGTCCGGTTTGAAGCGTCTGGACCGGCCTTCTCCTTCGGCTATGTGGACTGGGCTTTACGGCTCCCCCTGGCATCTCCTGGGCTGACCTTCACTAAAGTGGATGACTTAATGGGCTGTGAAGGACTCTAGTCTAAGATGGAAGGAAGTGAGAAAGCGTTAAGTTGGCTGTGCTGTGTATTTATCAAGAGCCATGAACCTTGAAACTGAAAGCAAGTCTGCCCACTGCAGCTTTAGGGGTTTTGTCTGTAATTCTCTTCTCTGTGTCTAAAATAAAATGCGGGAAATGTCCTGGCTTACGTTAATGTAGTGGAATTAATGGGAAACACGTTTTTTAGTGTAATGAATACATAACATCTTCCAGTCTTTTATTTTTTCTGGAATTGGGAGAAATTAATATGTGATTATAATATTATATAATATGGCCATCTATATTTAATTTAGGACACTTAGAAATAATGTACATTGCTGTTTCCATTTAAGCAGCTCAGTTAACGCGGGGCACCTGAATTCATTGGCCTTGGCTGCTTCACTGGTCGTATGCAGAAACTGTGCGTGTAGAGAATTTGAACCTTTTCGGCCATGCAATATTTAAGCCCATACTGAGTTCTGACTCTGTGGTAATAATTGCACATTAATAAATTATTCAGCAGCGTTTGGAGAGGGTTCTCAGTGTCTCTTAGAGAATAGACTATTATGTACTGCCCCAGTAGCCATGTATTAGCCACTGGTTTCTAATCAGCTGCATTGTCGACATTGTGTCAGTGTAATTTGACTGAACTGATAGGTCTGTAACAATACAATCAGCTTGCAATTCGATTTAAAGGACCAATCAGGGCTCACGGTTCAATAAACTCATTATTTAATCTCCAAAAAATAAGATTGAAACCACATTCTTACAATATTTAGACAGAAATTGGAAGGAAGAAAAATACAGACTGTATTCAATTCTGGCACATTTTATTAATGAAATTACATCTGGTATTTCAATGAACATGTGACATGTTGATTAGGTTTTGGATTTTGCATATATTGTACACGGGTGGTCGTTAGGACCATGTCTGCTGAACAATAAGAGCATTATTGTCTATGTTTGGGATTTAGGTCCAATCTTTTTTTGCCCCCCCTTCTGGATTTTACATAATTTATTCATTTCAGATAGCCTGTAGAAGTGTCCTGCACCACACAAGCTGTTCATGAACCATTGGTGTGGGGGAATATAACTACAGTAACTAGAACTGTTTTTATCTTTGACACTAAAATACAGTGACACTGATACCGGTGTCAGACAGACTTGTCTAGGCTGTTGTCTCTGACATATGGATTCTCCACTGGGGGAGCAGGTTTAAGCCTTTAGCCATATGGGCACGTATTTTCTCAGAAACCTTTCAAATTCACGACCGTTGCACAATTGGTAAAGGCTTAGTTGTAGGTATGCAAAAAGACTATATAAGAGGTGTCAGTTTTTATTCACAAAGGTTCTGTGCAGTTGCAGGAGCTCATATTAGGCTGGACCTTACATGTTCAACTACCTGAAGACCAGTCAAGCGCCCTATATTTACTTTAATCAACAAAATAATCAGTAGATTATTTGATATTACATACTGGATATTTGATAATGTAGCACTGGTACTGAAATGAGCAGTGATCAACAGTTTGAGGTTTTCATACTTGCAGTTTGTGTGTGTCTGTGTGTTTATATGTAAGTATATATCACTGCCCACTGAAGATGTTAATATACATCAAATAAGCTACCATTACTGACTTCTGCCCTCTAATAAGTGTTAGGACACCAGAATTATGATTTTATTTGGGGGTTTTTTTGTGCATTTTCTTCAGCCAGACCTAAAGTACATGGCTGATAAAGCTACGGCAAGTAACTGGAGCTGGGTTGTATAATAACGATTAGGTCAAATAATAGTGTTCAGGCATTCATGTAATTGTTGTGACAGGCCAAACAGATAGCTAGTTATTACTCTGCAGTTCCAGCAGTTACTACACACTGGTTAAGATGTACAGGCTCTCTAAACCAACCCTAGGACCCATATACAGCTTTTTGGAGGTCAGGGGGTTACCAACACGTCTGTCTCTGGCTGAGTAGTCTAATAACCCGGTTGTTAGCTTGCCCCACAAGAAAGAACATTGCTCCCGAATCAAAGTGTGCTCCAGCTCACGATTTCACAGCAGGGTGAAGCACAACTTCTAAAACTGGACTGGGACCAGGGCCAGGCTCGCAGCGCACCCACGGGCTGGTGAAAGGAGGCTGGCTGCCCACAGGCTCGGCTGGAGCTGCGTAATAAGGGCCTCTTCAGACGCTGGTCATGCCGTGGTGCCTCTCGGTTCTCATTAAGAGGCCTGTCAGTCAGCACACTGCTGGACCTGTGCATGCTGGAGTGGGAGCTTACTCCACCATCACGGCCACATAATGACGCCCCGCATCATGAAGTGGGAAGAGGAATTAATGAATTGCAAATGTCTCCAAATTAATATGTTTAAAGGGGTGCAGCCGCCGTCCATAAATCTTCCGCCTCTGTGGCAGCGAGTAATTGCACCTCTTTTGCCCCCATTATTTAAGGTCGTATGGACGCGGGGGCATGAATATGGATCAAATCACAATATGGCTGAACCTTGCACCCTCTTGACTGACAGACATGACTTGTATTGAAATGCTTCTCTTGACGCGTGTTTTTGTTCACTTTCCGCAGACATGCGCGTATTGTCGTTACGCCTGTAATGAAGTGGCTGTGGTGTTGATGGGGCATATGCTTGGTTTTGCACAACAGACTGGACACAGACTTCGAATTAATGGTTTATTTCGTTTTTTCCCCTTGTAGTCAAAAAATATTCAATGTGCGAAGCGAAGAAGAAAGAAACTGCAAATTTAAAGTTCATTAATGACCGAGGTCGGATGCAGACACCAGTGGGTTCCTGAGTGTTGATGCTCCAAGGCCTCCTAACTCACTTCTCTCACTGGAGTGATTCCCCACAAGACATTAGCACACATGCACGATTTGAAAATCTACAGCAACTTGTGTGTCACAGTAAAGCAGCTATTAAAACAAAGTGTTCTTTTGATGAAACATTAGGGTCAGCACATGTTGTTTTTTGTTGTTTTTTCTGATCACTTAGTTTATTGCGAAAAAATCTAATCTAAATGATGAATGCAGCAATACATTTGTGGAAAATCAGCTTGGAGCCAACATCACAACAGATGGAGCTTAGCTAAATTTAATTGACCAGGCAGTCAAACATATTTAGTAGGCCGAATGTTCAGCAGTAGTGTCACTGAGCATTCTGGTTTCATGTGTTTGTGCAACTTATTATGAAAAAATGAAGGCAAGTCCGCTTGAAAAAAAGAAAGAATAGAGCAAAAGCCACTTGAGACAAAACAATAACAAACTCAACCAGTCCAACAAACACTGCAACACCCTTCACTGTAGACATGCATCCACTTGCAACATGCACAGCTTTTACCTTGCCTGGCCAATGAAGGCTCAAAGCAGAGCAGCTGGGATGTTCACAACAAGGTCTAGGAAAAACAACTGAAAACTCAAAGACTAGTCCGTCATTCTGACCTAAACTTAAAAAAATAAAACACTTATGGGCCTGTATCTTACCTTTATGGGTAGATATGTATGTTTGCTTTGGTATTTTCATGATTTTAGTAACAGTGTCGCTGACCGTGATGGTACAACTTCTTTTCAAACATATATAAAAGGTTTTCTTAATAGGCAGAAGACACTAATCTGTCTGGGTCTGAGGCGGTGGCATATTGTTAAAGGCATATGGTTAGACGCCTAAAAACCCAAGAAGGTTGCTTCAGCCATGCAGTTGACCCGGATTCACATGGATGGTGTATTTTTTTGTTATAACAACAAATCTCTAATCGGCAAAACCAATGGTAGTGGTATTTTTAGTATGTGCTATTAACTGAAAATGTTTCTTTTATAATCAAGCTAATGCTGTTAAAAGTCTACGTGGCAAAACCTACAGTGTTTACAGCCTGGATGGTTTTGATTGGCTGCAGTAGTCTGGCTTGTTACAGTGTGAGTAAACTTATTGTTAATATAGTAACACTAACAGAAGCAAGGTGGTTCAATTTAAATATCCATATTGTGACTAAAATGTAACGGCCGCCAAATTACTATAAGGCTTGCATTCATTAGAACCTTTTATGACCCGAATACAGATGGATCAGTTCTTGGGTAAATGAGGCATTTGGCTGATGTCCTTATCCAGGGCAACATACCATCATTAGTTACAGGGACAGTTCCCCTGTTTAATGCTCCTCTGATTTCTCCATTTTTCAAGTCTAAAAATATACTTGCTCTTTTTATGCAAGTCTTTCCTCCTCGGCCAGCCGAACCGTCTGTCAGTGGATGGAATTTAAAGTCTTTATCACACTGAGAATGAACCATTCCGCAGCGGTTATAGCCTTGAAACGAGAGATCCATGCCCGAGTGATGTGATGTGATGTGAAATGTCTCCTTTTTAAACTTGAAGCAAAAGGCTGACGTTCAAGGTATCTTTCACAATCAAGGGAAACAACATTTCTTTTCTTTTTTCTTGTTCTTTTCTTTTTTTTATTACAACACAACGTCTGAACACAGTAGCAGTCATTAACTACTAGCCTTTGCTCTGTGTGTGAGCGAATGTGTTAGAGAGAGAACGAGTGAGAGAGCGAGAGGAGAGAAAGGGCGAGAGAGAGTGAGTGTGTGGGGGTGTGTCTAAACAGGAATCAAGCT
Organism: Ladigesia roloffi; assembly: GCA_037577295.1. Classification (NCBI taxonomy): domain Eukaryota; kingdom Metazoa; phylum Chordata; class Actinopteri; order Characiformes; family Alestidae; genus Ladigesia; species Ladigesia roloffi. Next base: position 30,812,816 of record JBBKCR010000101.1, read on the forward strand.
AATCTTTCTTTCTGCTTCTCTAGGTGATGCCCTAGCCTGGGTCGCTGCTTCCTGGAACAGAGAAGGTAAGGCTCAGGAAAACATCTACACACTTTCTTTCACCAGGACTAAAGTCAGTTTTACCCTGCTGAGTAAATTCTGTGATCATCTGAAGGGACAATGTGGGGTTTTTGTGCTCAGTCAGTGTTTGAGGATGCTGTAATATGCTTACAGATTATACCACTCCATGCAGTTCCACAGGGGAGCTGTAGCAGACCCAGATATCTGCAGAACTTCAGTAAAAAAGCTAGAAAAAAAACAGCTACTTTGTGCTATTCTTATCTTTCGCTTTCTAATTGTTCATTGTATCACATTTCTTTCTTGTTTTAATAATCTGTTATCACATAAACAGAACATTATAGGAACCCAGGCCACAGCGTTTGATGGAGCAACTGATCATTTCAAAAAACTGTTGCTTTGTGGGATCGTGTATTTTTCCACATCAGGCTCAGGGCTCGCTGAGGGTTCCTGATGGGTCGTGCCCATAAACAACAGAGTTTGTTCGCCTTAACCGCCTGATAAGAAGCGTATTTGTTGGTGCAGCACTGCTGGGTTTAGGAGGCTGTGGAGACTGGAGCTGGCTGGTAGGCTTGGAGAGAGGATCAGTGAGGAAAGGAAATGACTTTCAGTGTTTGCCGCCGAGCTCTTGTGTGAATTTGAAGATGTGTTCGGAAAAAGCATTTAGGATCCGGGCCCTCGGAGCTGGTGTCAGCTCCCACTGCCAGGCTTGTGTCAGCATTAAGCCCGCACTACTTAATACATACATCACAAGCTTTAATACATCATAGGTCTAGCTCATCAGCACTGCCAGCTCTTAGATCATGAGCTGGGGAGAACTCGATCTCATTAAAATGGATGGAACAGAGCATGTTTGTTTCTGCACCCAGAGAAAAAGCTACAGAGAGTAATGAAAGATGCAAGCAGAATAAAATCCAAGTGCTTCTTCTAAATCTAGAGAACCAACCCCCCCTCCCCCCTCATCTCCACTCCTCACTCACTCTTTCTCTCTCCATCTCCAGTCCTGAGAGCTCTGCCTCTGAGACTGAGGTGTATTTTCACCTGAAAGGAAAACAAGAATTAATCAGAGAGCAAGTCAACATGCTTTCAGTCCCAATTTGGTTTTCATCATTATTTGAATATTGCTGAGGATTGAAGCCAGAAAATTGTTTTGTCTTCTTCAAGCATTTCTTAATTGAAATAGATCTTAAAACGTATGCCATTTATTTTGCCTTCAAACTGAATAGCCAGAAGTAAGACTGCATTATGAAAATGTAGACTTTAGTCTCTTACAAACTCTTAGTCAGATGGATGCACACTTTTATTTATGAATGAATTTGTATGTTTTCTTGTTTTGTTGTATCCTACTGTTCTTTATAAAGTTATATAATACTAATATATACGATATATTAATTGATTATTGGAATATTTGAAACCTAATCTGCAATGTATTGATTAAGTCTGTATAATATTGATTCTGTAAAGTATTGATTTAATCTGTATAATTTAAAAGTATTTAATCTTTCACATACCTGGTTCCACTTTACAAAAATCTGTAGCTTTTATGCCTGCTTATTAGCGTTTTGTTTTTTTCCAACCTCACACTTTGTGGGCTTGAAACACCCAAGCATAAGACCAGTAGTTTTAATTAAGATTAAACCAGTAGCAACATTAAAGCATTATTTGTGAATAAATGTACTCCGTAGGTACAGCCTAGTTTTCTTCTGGCTTACTAATCCGGCTGTGGCGGGGAGTTGGACTTTGTCCTCAGCGGAGATGAGTTTCTGTCTCTTTTACTGTTGCTGCTGTGCCCATATGTGCAGGGTAGTTGGTCTCAGTGGGGGTGGGAGGGGTTTTTGGCAGCCCTTCGAACTCCATTTGTGTGTGGTGAATGACCTGACCGCCCTTCCAGGTCCCCTACGTGACCCTTTTCTCATCACTTTTTTTTTCTCGCCTCTGGAGGAACTCCAGCAAGGCTTCTCTGGGCTGAAGCAGAATAAACGATGATTCTACTGCATTTATACGCATTTCCCAGAAACCCATTGCTTCACTCTGCCCACAGTCAAATGGGAAGGAAGGGTGCAGAACATCTGGTTGTATATGTGTGTGTGTGTTATTTGGTATCAAGAGGCCTGCTAGCGTCAAACCCTCGCTGTGTTGCTTTGATGCTGTCCTTTTAATTGTGAAGATTTTGCGTGGGCGGCAAGACGAAGCATTTGAAATCACCTGATATATTAGAACTGAATGACTTTCTCGAAGATGGGATGGATGTGGCTGGACAGGCTGTTTTCTATCAGCTCCTTTGTTAATATTAAGCATTGAATTAGTCATCTATGTCCTATTCTTTCCCTTTTTTGAACGGCATTTCTACAGAGTGCTCTTTGCGCATGTTGGAAGAGACTAAAGCATCTTATATGAATTCGACTACAGCCAGTCAGTTCAATTAGTCCTGCTGGTATCACAATTTCTTTTTTTTCCTGCTCAGCAGAAACAATAGTCCGGGATTGAACGTCAGCAGGTTAAAAATAGCACCGTGGTGGTTTGCATGGATCTCTTTTCCATCAGGGATGTGCTTGATGGAGTCCATTTGTAGTGCACACACTCTAATGTGGTCTATAACACTTTACTGTCCGTGTCCGTATGCTTCATGATTCGCAGAGATCTGACCTGTAATAGTACTCCTGGACCTTAAAGTTGCTAGAGTAATGGTGTGGGCCCTGGTCGGTCGGATTTATTTTGTGTGCAGGTTTGTTTTTCAGTGTTCTTTACAGTTCATTCAGAGGGTTTCAGTTATGAAAGATGAGAATTTGCCAGTGTGGGTGTATAAACATGTTCACATGTTTGTAGGAGTTGCCATCATGGGGGAAAAATGTATTTATATTTAATCATATGAAGACATTATCTGAATAACCTTAAATTGTGTGAGCATTTAATCAAGAGCATTTGGACCAATAGAAATGATCCAAAAGTGCTTGTATATTCTGTAAACTACAGAAGGACATACATCAGGGATTTATGTATTACTATAATAATTTGTGTCCAAAGGTTCAGACATATGAAAGAGACAGGGTTTTTACCATCAAGGCCATTTGAGAGAGACAGAGAGACAGAGAGACAGAGAGACAGACAGAGAGACAGACAGAGAGAGAGACAGAGAGAGATATAAAGACAGAGAGGTATATAGAGAGAGACAGAGAAAAGAGAGAGGTATAAAGAGAGAGAGAGAGACAGAGAGAGAGAGGTATAGAGAGAGAAATACAGAGAGAGAGGTATATTGAGAGAGGGAGAGACAGAGAGGTGTAAAGCGAGACAGAGACAGAGAGAGAGAGGTATCAAGACAGAGAGAGAGTGACAGAGAGAGTGAGACAGAGAGAGAGGTATAGAGAGAGCGAGAAACAGAGAAGTATATACAGAGAGAGAGAAAAAGAGGTATAGAGAAAGAGAGAGAGAGGAATAGAGAGAGAGACAAAGAGAGAGAGAGGTTTAGAGAGACAGAGAGAGAGAGGTATAAGAATAATAATTACCCTGCTAACTCTAGAAGATAGAGTCACAGTTTGTCTGTTGGAGAATAAAAGCTCAGACAGGATCCTTTGAGTTTGTGCGTCTAGTTTGATGCACTCCGGTCCAATTTGGGCGCATTTGTAGTTTTCGGAACTTTTTCAAAGTCCTTCCACTTCTTCTAAAGTAGTGAGAGACTCGACACATTATGCACCTGGTGCCAGCTTTGCAGCTGCAAAAAAAAATATTTTTTTTATCAAGTCGGAAACAAACTTCTGTTCTTTAATGATGGATGTTGGGTGAAGGTTCTGCAGCAGGGGGCTCAGGAGGAGAAGTTTTTGGACGAGAAACTTTTTCCTGATGTTCTGTGAGACTTCTGAGGTGAGAGAGTCCGCTGGACCTGGGGGTCCTCGCCACTGACACCCGTTCCCTAGAAATTCTTTCTGTTGTTGGCTTTGCCTTTATCAATATTTCATATCAGGGCCCCTCTTCTCTGAGACTGTTGATCCACACGGTGTGGAAGTGGAAAGAGAAGTTGTTGTTTTGCGAAACCTGGGAGGAGATCCTGGGGGGTCGGGGCACGCTGGAGGTCCGGGCTCTGCATTAGCAAGCTGATCAGTATGGGCCTCGTATCTAATGTGTACTCTCTGGGTCCCCTTACACTGGCAGGGCCACCCAACAGATAACCACACACACACACACACACACACACAAACACAGAGGACTGATAACGCACTGGTGCTTTCATCTGCAGTATCTCTCAGGCTAATGTACAATATTTCTGGTGCCAAATCCAAGTGGATCATTTTATTTCTAGAACATACCCGTGTATATATATATATATGTGGACAATAGTATTGGGACACCACTGTTTTTCAGGGTTCTGGCCCCTTACTTCCAGTTTAGGAGAATCTTGATGATCAGTCCGAGACATTCTGGACACCAGACTTCAACCCTGTGGACCCAGTTTGAGGAAGAACCTTTTCTGCTCCAGCAGTTAGAGCTGCAAATGGGAACCGACTCCAGAGTACACTCCATTTTTTACTGAGCCTAACATATTATCCTTAAGAAAATGTAAATGTAAACCTGTATCCGTACTGTAAAGTTTACACTGAGCTCCTGCAGAGCTAGAATGTAAATCCTGATGATCCTCCTGGATAGACTGTACTGTAATTCATGTAGAGGTGCTTTCTTTGGTATACGCTGTTGTTTTCTTGTCCTCGTGCTGGTGGTTTATGTTTGGGCCACACCCCTTTGTCTTTGTACTGGTTGTTTATGTTTGGGACATGCCCCCTTGTCTTTGTGCTGGTTGTTTATGTTTGGGGTGGCACTGAGTAGCAGAGATCCTTTCCATTCAGTTGTCTGATTGCCTTTGTAACCACCAGCCAAACAAACAAACAGTACGAGGATTTCACAAAACCAAAAAAATAACAAATGTGAAGGATTTCTGTCTTTTCCTCAAACAATTATAAGTTCGTTTCTCAGAAAAAATCTGCAAAATACGAAAGCCTTCAAATAAGCAGGGGTATATATATATATATATATATATATGAATAATATACAGTTATTTTTATACTATATTATTATACTGTATTAGTTATGCTGCTTCTGCTTCTCTTGTTCTGCCCACTTTGCTGCTGTAGCAATGCAGATTTCAATTAAAGGATTATCTTACTTGACCTTATTTCTCCACAGCTCTTTTTAAGCATTATTGAATATTTATTTTCTAACCTCAGGAAGCCTTGCCAGAATCTATGCAACAATACAATAATCATTAGACTACAATACAAACATGGACTTTGTCCTTTTTGTCATGGACAGAATGGTGTCATGTAGAAATAATGGATAATCCATAGGGCACGGCTCTCCCAGTGAGGCTGATTCATCTTTTGTTTTCATCATAGGATGCTTTAAAGCCCAGCACAAGCTAAATCCTGAATTATCTGTTTTTCTCCATGTTGGCTGGAGACCATTTCTTACATAAAGATACCAAACCATTTCTTAAGAGTAAAGACACACATTAATATCATTAAACATGCTGAATACAAATACCATTCTGCTGTATGTCAGTATATAAACAATGATGTGTTCAGGATAACCGGTGAAAAACAGTCTAGAACCGGAGTTTACCCTCAGAACTCAGAGTGTATCAGTGAACTCTGATTTCAGTAAATATAACCGGTGTAAAACAGTCTAGAACC
>JBBKCR010000101.1:30832372-30845674 GCA_037577295.1 Ladigesia roloffi
TGTGTGTGTGTGTGTGTGTGTGTGTGTGTGTGTGTGTGTGTGTGTGTGTGTGTGTGTGTGTGTGTGTGTGTGTGGACGGTTGGCTGCAGTAGCAGCAATGGGGGCTCTAATGAGAAGAAACCTTCGTCTCAGGGCCGCTAGTCTTTCCTCTCCAGGGAAGTGGAAATGTTTTGACATATAGAGTCAGATTATGGTAACTGGCACAGCACAGGGAGGAAATGACAGAGCCCTGCACCCTCTGACAGCAGCCGGGTTAAAAACCCACAGACACACACTTTCTCTTTCTGACTGCCTCTTACTCTTTCTCCTTTGCCCATTTGCCCTCATTCACTCTGTCACACACATTGACTAGAGTAAACCCCAAACATTCATGGGGGTTACGTTCCAGGAGCACCTGCAAAGAGTGAAAAAAAAGCGAAATTGTGATGTGGTAAAAAAAAAAAAACTCACTTTAAAAGCTTAATACGTTAAGTTAAACCCGTATCCGTACTGTACAGTGTATATTGAACTGCTGTCTCCAACATTGCTAGAATGTAAAAACCAATGTTACCCCTGCATAGACTACTAGAATTCTTGTACACACGTTTTATTTGGTAAAAGCAGGTATATTTAGTTATAGATTAATTTAATTTACAGTAATAAAAGACGCTCCATGCTGGAAATTCTGGTCTGCACCTGTCACACATGCGTCCCAGGCCAGCAGCCAATCAGCGGGAAGGAAAAATAAATGATGTTCTCAGATTGGCTACTTTCAAACCTCCCATCTCCGTGTATACAGGGTTATTTCCTATTGCATTCTTTTAGTTCTGTCACAGTACCAACATTGATATACCGCTTAATAATTTAGCTCTAAAAGGCATAAAAATTAATACATCAAGATGGAAAAAGCAATCAAAAATTAAAAAATGACGGAATCGCGAATAAGTGGAAATTTACTGTATTCATTCCTACTCTTTCTTACATACACCTGTCTTTCTTTCTCTTCCCTCTCTCTGTCTCGCTGTCTCTCTCTTTCTCTAATGCTTATAATGCACTGGCCTTTCCCCTTCTATCCCTCCTTCTTCGTCCCCTTGGCTTATTGTCTCTTCATGGACAAAGTTCGAAGATGGATCTCTGGGCTAATGAAGTGCTATTTAACTCGGATCCTCCATTGTTAAATATTTATCCTCGGCTAATGAGAGAGATTATCTTTGAGCAGCTCTGCTTCATGGAAGACAAAGCGGCGGCAATAAACCTCCCTCCTCAGAGGACGACATGTTCCATTGTTCTCATCTCCCTCATCCCGCTGTCCTCTTTCTCCCCGAGCCACCTGTGTCACGTCAGCCGCCCGCTTCCACTAAGCATCTTAAGCCGCCTCAGATAGGCCGCTGTATGTGGAGGGTAAACACGCCGCCATTGTCCAAATATTCTGGCGTACTTCTTGCAGGCTTTTGTGAAGGACTTGTCAAAACCTGCCATCCAGAGTGTAATGAGTTGCTGAGGGCTTACAGTGCCATGTTACGTTCGTGTTTAAAGCTGGAATTTTGTAGGTTTGCTCAGCTGTCAGTAGATGGATTTGGCTTTGATCAAGTTCAAGGTGTGGTTTTTCATACATATACATACAAAAACCAAAAGAATCTGCCTCCTTGGTCCATTTATGTTTTAGGCAAAGGGGTTTTTTGGGAGCTGTGCATAATACTGATGGGAGCCCTGAACATATCTTTGATGGGTGGGTCTAGACAACACCTCCTCCGATTATAGGGTGGGGGGGTAAGCACAATAGATCCTTCATCGCTGGTTGGCCTAGTTGGGTCTTTAACTTGCTTTATTTGAAGAAATCTTTAAGCATTTTTGTACGTTTCATTAAATTGATTCCTAGTAGTCTTTCTCTGCAGCAAGTAAAGTGACACAGTGCATTTAATCTGCCTCCAGAATCTCCTGTTTCTAGCCTGATTGATTCAATTAAAGTCGGTGCAAACAAACAAATGAGGTCAATAAAATACAATTTATTGCATTGTGGTGCTGGGCGGCACTTTGGCATAGCTCACCTCACAACGATTCAGGTTCGATTCCAGGTCAGTATCATTAGGATATTTGATGCAACTGCTTTGTTAGGACACAAAAGCTTGCAACCAGATACAGTCAATAGCCTAGTCCAGTGCATACACACCATTCTGCCTCCTAGCTCTAGTCTCAGTATTAAAATATGCCACTGAAAACAGTCACTATATTCCTTCAGTTACCTTATGTTCAAAATAATGTGACGGATTGTGAATGGGATACCTTCTATAGGGGTAAAATCTATTTATTTACATTGCTTATAGACCAATCTGACATAACACCACCAGCATAACATTGTGTAGGTTCTGCCATCAAAACAGCTCTGAGGTAAGGAGTCCACAAGAAGGTATCTGAACCCAGACATTAGCGACAAGTCCTGTAAGATGAGATATGGGTGTACATGGGTCAGACTAGTTGTCCTGCACATCCCACAGATGCTTGATCACGTTGAGGTCTGGGGAATTTGAAGGGGTGTACTTGCAAGAATGGTTAGGTAGGTGGTATGTGTCAAATCAACATCCACATGAATGCCAGGGCCCAATGTTTCCAAGCAGAAAACTGCCTAGGGCATAACATCGGCCAACAACACACACACACACACACACACACACAAACACACCTGGCCATCCACATGATGTAAAAGAAAACATGACTCAGAATGCAGCATGGAGAGTCTCACCGGTCTGCATCTGCGCATCCTCATACACAGCAGGCTGTAATGCACGTTGGCTTCCAATACCTTTCATAGTCAGCTAGAACATATTCAACAATTGGGGATATAATAGCTCTTACATCGGACTGGACCACATAGAGTGGTCCTCATACAATTCTTGGGTCAATCTTGGGTGCCCATGATCCTGTTGTTTATTGATTGGCCATGTTAGAACCACATTTGGTACACTGCAGACCAGGAACACCCCACAATTCCTGCCGTTTGTCTCTGACCCAGTCGTCCAGCCATCGCAATGTGATATTTGTCAAAGTTGCTTAGTAAAGCTTGCTCATTTTTTCTGCTTCCAACACACAAACCTGACAGTTTACTTGCTGCCTAATATGTCCCACCCCTTGACAGCTGCCGTTATAATGAGGAAATGTGTTGTTTATTTCACCTATTGGTGTTTTTCAGTGTTATGGCCAATTTGTGTTTAATAGATATAGATATATAAACGTTTTTAAAATGGTTCTAAACCTTGATCGTGGTCCATGAAAGTCTTGCTGTATTGTTTTATGAACTAAACCCTTACTTGAGGAACTGTTGTCTGTAAACCAACTATCTAGGCAGCGTCCCGGCTGGATTTGTTGTCCTCGTATTACCTGGAGATAAAGTTTCTGCTAGAGGGGATCTGACACCCTCTCAGTCTTTCTGTAAAGACATTCCACAGTACCGGTGGCATCTAAGAGTCGTATAGAGAAACATCCCTCGGGCCAGTAACAGAGCTCTGGCTGTCTGTTACCGAGAGAGTGGAACCGATTCAGACAGGACTGTCGAATGGGAGATAATGGGATCTTACAGTGGAGCCAAGCCGAGCACTGAGCACGAATCAGTGGAGACAATTGGGTGCAGCGATGTCTCAACTTGTAATTTTAAGATTTTATTTCTATGGCTGTGCTACTAGGCTGCTGCCTCGCCACCCTCAGGCTGGACTGGTTCTGTCGTGCTCTGGCAAGACTCACTGGAGCTGCACTGAAGCACTCTTACTCCTCAGTGTGGCCCCAAATGGCACTGCAAGTGCTCTGAGTGCCAGCAGGCTTTCCAACAGCCACTAAGAGAACCTGTCAGCCAAGGCTTCTGAACCAACAAGTTATCCAGCCCTCATCTGACTGTGGGCCCAAGCTAAATCTACAACACAGTTATTCTTGGCAACCACAGTTAATCCATTTAAACAGTACCATCTGAACACCCCGAGCAAGCTCTTATTTCTTTACCACCCTAATTTGTCATGCTGAGGTTTTTCAGTTATTTATTTCCAAGATTAATTTCAGAGATGTCTCATTAACAGAACGGCAGCATCTTAAAGAGAGAGCTTGTGTTTAATGCTCGGGCGTAGTCCAGGGTTACAGCAAAAGGCTTTCAAGCCATTACTGAGAAAGACCTTGATGCAACTCCTGGCAAAATGCTGCAACCGGAACCTTCCAGCACATTCCAGTTTAATTTTAATGAGTCTGAATCTTGTCGAAACACTTAATGTAATGTGGTGTCCCAGAGTGATCTCTTCGATATATTGAAAAAGTATTGTGCTAATTTAAAAATAGTCAAGCGGGCATTTTTCAAATTGCAAGGGTTATCATAAAATAATCAACCCTTTTATAATCAAAATATTTGTCTTGACCTTAACGTTGGTGAGTTAGACTGGCCTGAAATTACAAACCTGGACTTTATTTGATCAGAAATACCCACAGTTGGTGCTGTAATAAATTATTCCACAAGTTGTTTAGCTCGTCTAAATAGCCTACTTTTCCTGAAGGCATCATATTTCTCGTGAGGATTTAAACATGTTTTCTGTACTTTCTTGCTCTGGTGGCGGTTGGGCATCAATAAATATGTATTACGAAGTTATATTAACACTCGTCTTCCTTGCGCTTGATTCTAAGTACCCACATGTATTTATAGTACTGTAGACTCTGTAAAGCCACACACATGCATGCAGTATACACACTTTTTCCAGTCACACCTGAAAGTCTATATGTGGAGTGGTGATTAAGGGATGGTGTGAAGCTATTTTGAGATCTCAGGGCAGAAGCCTCCAGCCTTGACAAGTCAGGAGAGGGGCGTGAACAGGAGATTTAGTGGTTATAGGGTAGAGGTGTGTGTGTGTGTGTGTATGTGTGTGTGTGTGTGTGTGTGTGTGTGTGTGTGTAATCTAATGGAAAGATCAGCAGATGGTCCATATTCATTTCTCTATGGGGGATCTGAGTGGCCTTGGTTTGTTATCATGTTCTCTGGAGAAATACACAGGCTTTTAGCCCCAGAGTTTACAGAAAGGATAGAAGGGTGAAGTGCAGTTCAGACCGCACTATTATTCCCTGCTGAGGAGGCTGTGTTTATTGGCTTTTACTTATGACAGGATGGCATCTACTAGTGAACCCAGCCACAGTTGGGCTGGCAGTGCAAACATTTAAAATCCTCGGGGCAACCTGAAGAGTTTGTGGGAAGTGTCACCTCATAGATAGATATCTTACTCACAGCACTGACCTGAACTGACCTTTGCATTATTATCTGTAAATCTGAAGGAGCAAAATAACTGTAATTCCTAATCACTGTTCTTTCTTTTCTCTCCCCCACACTCATCCCATCTCCCTCCATCCATCTCTCCCTACCTCTGTCTGTTAACAAGCAGGTGCTATGCTTTCTTCACTTCTCACTGCTGAAGCAGATGAATGACCCTCCAGGGAGGCTCAGTAGTAAAAGAAAGAGAAACCAGCCATGGATTAACCTGTGATCTGAAGCGTGTTAGCCGTTTCCATCACTGAAAAGGAGGAGGGGGAGGCGGTGAATCCATCGCCGGATATGGGGGCCATGGTCACCTAGAATGAACATTCGTGTCTAAGGCGAGCTTTAGCCCTACTTCAACTACCCCTTTCTTCCTCTTCCATATATTTTTCAACCCAGTCTCACTGTTTTTGACTCATTCCCTGGCCCTGCTAGCCATGGCTGGTGTGAGGAAGCTGGCCCGGACCATCAGGCAGCAGGGCCTGCACCGCCTGGTCCTGGCACTTATCCTCTTCTGCCTGCTCTCCATGGCCTACCTGGCTTACCACGTCAGCGCCGGCCCCAAGATCAAGGAGGCTCCTCCACTGCCCCTGGGGGACTGCGTGGCCGCAGCTCCAGTCGGGGGCAGTCAGCGGGCGCCTCTCTTTCTGCCCTCCCAGATGAGCCAGAGGCGGCAGGCAGCGAGGACAGTGGACACTGCACGCACCGAGCCTGTGGTACTTCTTTTTGTGGAGAGCATCTATTCCCAGCTGGGCCAGGAAATCGTGGCTATCTTGGAGTCAAGTCGCTTCCGATACCGCACAGAGATTGCGCCAGCTAAAGGGGACATGCCTCCATTAGCCTGGCATGGCAAGGGCCGCTATGCCTTGATCATCTACGAGAACTTGCTCAAGTACGTCAATCTGGATTCCTGGAACCGGCAACTGCTGGACAAGTACTGCCAGGATTACGGCGTAGGGATCATCGGCTTCTATCGTGCCAATGAGAACTCGCCATCTAGTGCCCAGCTCAGAGGCTTCCCACTCTTCCTGCGCTCCAACATGCCCCTGTGGGACTGCCGCATCAACCCGGCCGCCCCACTCCTCTACATCACTCGACCCAGCGAGTTAGAGCCAGGGCCTCTCCCTGCAGACAACTGGACTACCTTTCTGTCCAACCACAGCACGTACGAACCCGTCCTACTGGCCAGCACCCGCCCTGCCGAGCCGCCACAACACTCCCTCCTGCAGAGGACTCTGTTAGCTACCGTAATACAAGACCTAGGCCTTCATGATGGGATCCAGCGTGTGCTCTTTGGGGGCAGTCTCTCCTTCTGGTTGCACAAACTGCTGTTCGTGGATGCAGTGGGCTATTTGACAGGCAGAAGACTCAGCCTGTCACTGGACAGATTTCTGCTGGTAGATGTGGATGACATCTTTGTGGGAAAGGAAGGGACACGCATGAAAGTGGCTGACGTGGAGGTGAGACAACTAATCAGCCTATTCTCCAGGCTTGCAATTAAAGATTATTTCTATAATCAACTGAAGTATTAACTATTTGTTACATTTACTTACTATTATTTACATTAATCCACTAATCTTACTTATTACTTACTTGCCTACAGGCAATTATAATTGTTCATTTGTTCCTTTTTAAAGATTGTATACTTTTTGTATTGAGTAAAAATAGGAAATTTAGGTAAAATAGCACAATATAATACAGGAAATATATAGAGTATATACATATGGCATGTGTTCTGTATACATTTTCACTGTAAAGTATTATCTCAACATTCTGGGCACTCATCACATTTTGTTTTTAAGTATATGAGGTGCATCAACATTTCCCCTGATATTTCACACTAAAGGATATTCTTGTAAGTTAAGCTTTAATAATTTTTAAATAGGATGCAGGTGCAAATTAAAATAAGAACAATGACGGTTCCACTAAATAAGGCTCCTGTGATAACTCAAATGCTCACCCTTCAAATTTCTTCATTTAAAATTCCCTTTTTAGAGCGGTTCATTGACCGTGTTCACTCGCTCTCCCTTGGCTGGAATGGAGTTAATGAATTAGCCTGGTTAATGTGGGATGGGGGATGTGTTCTGTCTGCTGCTCCTCGGAGTGGGTGATGATTATGGGTGCAAAGGGAGAAAGCCTGCTCTTTCGCTTTCTATATCCCACCCCCTCACTGGAGGCTAGCACTAGCTAATGAGACCGGCTTAGTTTTTAATATGCCCAGATAAGCTTTCACGGGTGGTTCAGCCTGACCCACTACACCAGCAGTGCTGGGCCTGAGGGTCTTCCTTCTTCTTCTTCTTCTTCTTCTTCTTCTTCCTTTTTTCCTCGCTTCTCAGATCTATTTTTTCCTCTCGTTAGTTCAGTTCTGCTTTTTTCCTTTGTCTCTTGTTCTCTCCAGCTTCCACACTCGCGTCCTTTGCTTCATGCAGTGTTGTAGATACTTTATAATGAACATGGTTATCATATAGTTTGCAATAAACTCAGATCACAAACAGCAGTTTCCATATTCCTTGTTAATTAAATGTTTTTTTGGTATTTCTGTGTGATCTTGTGCATGAATTACTGTAGGTATTGTTATGTTGATTGAAGTTTGTGTTGTTTGACATCAGCTGCTTTAACTTGTTTTTCTGTCTAGGCTCTGCTCCAAACTCAGAACAAACTCCGCTCTCTAGTTCCCAACTTCACCTTCAACCTGGGCTTCTCTGGAAAGTTCTTTCACACAGGTACACTTGGTGGTTACATTTATGTTGGTTGCATTTATAATTTTTGTTTAATTACGTGGTGGGTGGCATTGTTACCCCCACACAGCAGATGGGGGTTTGATTGCGGCAAACAACGCAATACCAGTAAGAGTCTTTGGGCAAAATTCCTAATGCCAGCTCTTAAATTATCAGAAGCTCTGGATCAGATCTTACTGCCAAATGGCATCAATGTAATGTGCACTGCAGAGCAGTGGGAAATATTTATCGCACCATTTCTCTCAGTTATTTGCATTTACTACTTCCTCCCTTTTTTGTCTTTTGTTCTCTGCCTCTCCATCTTTCATACCATTTTCTCTCTCTCTCTCTCTCTCTCTCTCTCTCTCTCTCCCCCATCATCTCTTGTTCTCTGCTTTTCCATCTATTTCATCCCCTTCTCTCTCTTTCTCTCCCTTCTTTGTCTCTTGTTCTCCGCCTCTCTATCTTTCGTCCCCTTCTCTCTCTCTTTTTCATCCTTCTTTGTCTCTTGATCTCTGCCTCTTTGTCTCTTTCATCCGTCTCTGTCTTTGTCTCCCTCTTTCTCATCTTTTTTTGTCTCTTTTCCTCTGCCTCTCTCTCTCTCTCTCTCTCTCCTCCCCCTCTGCTGTTTAGGTACTGATGAGGAGGATGAAGGAGATGACATGTTGCTGAGACACCGACAGGAGTTCTGGTGGTTTCCTCACATGTGGAGCCACATGCAGCCGCACCTCTTCCATAACGTCAGTGCGCTCGCAGAACAGATGAGACTCAACAGGCAGTTTGCCCAGGTCAGGACAACCACTTCCCAAACACTCTCTCAGCAGACTGATGAAAATCTGATTGGGATTAATTAAAGTTACTAATAAATTGGAATGCTACCCCCTTCCTCACCAACTTTCTTCACATGCAGTTTCTAATTGATTTAATATGTCCCCTTGAATCTGCCCCTTTAAACACTGCTTGTGCTACTGGTTGGCAGGAGCACGGGATCCCACCAGATATGGGCTACGCTGTGGCCCCTCACCACTCTGGAGTGTATCCGGTCCACAGCCAGCTGTATCAAGCCTGGAAGAGTGTGTGGGGCATTTCAGTGACGAGCACCGAGGAATACCCCCACCTCAGACCCGCCCGCTTCCGCAGGGGCTTCATCCACAGTGGCATACAGGTGTCATTGCAAACATGCAAGGAGTAACAGAATAACAGCATGAAATATAATCAGTTAAACACCTAATTCAGGTTCAGATTATTTAGTTTTTGCAAGAATTTGCTTACACAAATATCAACCACTATAAACATATAAAATGTATATGTACATTGACATAAATATACAGTACACTATATGCATGATCATAATTAAGATGTCAAATAACAAATGAAAGTATAGCAGTATATACACTATCGCTTATACTGTGAAGGTAATGAATATAATAAATATATAGACTACAGTTGCACAACACTGTGATGCAATATTTATGAATCTACTGATTAGTGCACATACAGATTTATTAGTTTCACTGTTTTAGTGTAAAATCCAGTGTCCTTATGTGTGGGTGTGTTTGTTTGTCAGGTACTTCCACGGCAGACTTGTGGGCTGTTTACACACACCATCTTCTACAAAGATTACCCAGGAGGCCCTCAGGAACTGGACAAGAGCATACGAGGAGGAGAGCTGTTCCTTACTGTCTTACTGAACCCGGTTAGCTGAAACACACATATACACATACACACATAAACACACAAACTCTCTCTCTCGCTGTCTCTCTCTCTCAATTGTAAGATACCAAATGTTCATCCTATGGTTTACTGTACTCTTCATCTCTCTCCCACTCTCAGGTCAGCATTTTCATGACCCACCTCTCTAATTACGGAAATGACCGTTTGGGCCTCTACACTTTTGAGTCTCTGGTGAAGTTTGTGCAGTGCTGGACTCACCTCCGTTTACAGACTCTGCCTCCTGTCCGCCTGGCCGAAAAATATTTTCAGATTTTTCCTGACGAGAGAGACCCCTTGTGGCAGGTTTGTGCAGTCACACTCTCAAGCTCTTTATGGATAACCAGGTTTCTTGACACTATTGTCTGATGAAAAGCTCACATCGCAAAAAGTACATACTGAATGTTCAATGTACATCAATGTAGCAGTGATTAGTTGTTTTTGTTTGCTCTAATCAGCATAAGAGCTGAAATATGGATCAGCTGAAAGCTGTATATGAGCTAATGTGATGATGTGATTCTGCCCAGCAGAACCCCTGTCATGATAAGAGACATAAAGACATTTGGTCCAAAGAGAAGACCTGTGATAGGCTGCCCAAGTTTCTGGTGATTGGCCCACAGAAGACAGGTAATACAGAAGTGAAAGTTTATTTGTAGTTTTTGTATTTTTTCCATTTTGATGGTACATCAATATCTTCTCTGTGTCTATAAAACTCTTCTTATTTTTTCAGGATCTACTGCTCTGCATGCATTTCTCTCCCTCCACCCTGCCATCACCTCCAGCTTCCCCAGCCCGGTCACCTTTGAGGAGGTCCAGTTCTTCAGTGGGCCAAACTACCTGCGAGGAATTGACTGGTAAAAGCAAACTCATACCTTCTAGCAAACTCAAGTTTTCTTCTAGACTTTTTAATGTGTTGACCCAAATTTGTGTCCTTTAGAAGGTCACCTGATTTCTCCAGTGAATGGTGGAATAATTTATTCTGTCTGCATGGCTTTATTCCCTATCAGGTACATGGACTTTTTCCCAGTGCCCTCCAACGTGAGCACAGACTTCCTCTTCGAGAAGAGCGCTAATTACTTTGACACCGAGGCCGCACCGAAGAGAGCGGCAGCGCTGCTGCCCAGAGCCAAAATTGTCACCATCCTTATCAACCCTGCAGACAGGGCTTACTCCTGGTATCAGGTGTGTGATTGTTTTTGAACGAGTCTTTTTATAACAGATCCTCTCTGTAAAAGTGCTTCCTTTAACCTGTTTTAAACCAGTCTATATGGCACACAGACATTGCACAAAAATCCCATTGGCTCAGATGTTCTCAGAATAGAAAACAATGGGCCATTGTTCATAATTTTCCATGATTTTTGCAGTATAGGGAAGCATGTTGAACACAGTGTCTGTGGTGACTGACAGCTATGGCAATTAGAAATGAAGTTGGAGTTGTGCTGAATGTATTTAGTTCTGTTGACAGTTTCACACACTATAGTGTCATGTTTTATACAAATGCACACACACACACACACACACATTAACTCTCATTCTTTCTCTCTCTGTAGCATCAGAGGGCCCATCAAGACCCCATTGCTCTTAATTACTCATTTCATCAGGTCATCTCTGCAGCCCCCTCCTCTCCTGCAGCTCTGCTCACCCTGCACCGCCGATGTCTGCAACCTGGGTACTATAGCAGTCACCTGGAGCACTGGCTTCAGTACTACCAGCCCAACCAGGTACACACACACACACAAGCACTACACAAATAAGTTTTACTACTACCAGCTCAAAGACGTGCACACATGCATACATGATTTATACTACATGTTTTTTTAACTACTACCAGCTTAGCTAGGTATAGACTCCTATACATTACTGACTGCCATACAGATGTTGTGTATGTGTCTACATGTAAGATGGTAACTGTTTGTTTGTAAGCCTAACCATAAACTTGACCCTAATTAGGTGTCTAGTTTTAAAACTAGGGAAAGAAGATCAAAATACTTTGGCCATAGGTTGATTGTGATATTATAGGATCTTTTTTTTCCTTTCCTAACAGTCATATATATATACTCACCACTGCTCTTGTCCATCACAACACTAACCATAAACCACAGAATTAGACTGGTTTCACCCCTGTCAGACACACACACACACACACACTCGAAGAGCAGACAAGGCCAGTTTTCCACATCCACTTGACTTGAAATCGTTGACTATGGAAATGTAGCAGTGATGGTGTGTTTTTCCTCCATTTTGCTCCTGTTTGTAGCTTCTGATTATTGATGGACTCCAGTTGCGCTCCAACCCGGCCCAGGTGATGGAAAACCTCCAGAAATTTCTAGGAGTCACACCTTTCAACTACACTCAGGCACTGATGTAAGAACGATAGCTCCCACTATACAATTAAATAATGGAAATGATTAAAAACAACCTAGCGTTAAGCTACTGTTTATGCTGTGATACTGTTTTAATCTAAACAGTGTTTACTCTGTGTGTGTGCGCGTGTGTGTGTGTGTAGGTTTGACGAGAGTAAAGGTTTCTGGTGCCAGAGGCTGGATGCGGGCCGTACACGCTGCCTGGGCAAGAGCAAAGGCAGGAAATACCCAGATATGAGCCCTGAGGTAATTTTCTGTATTACTGTTATTACATATTTCATTCAAGCTGTGAAGTCTGTGAGACTGCATTCATTTGAAATGTTTTTTTTTTTTAACACTCATCTAAATGGGACGCTCTGTCCTTTATTCCCTTTTTTAACATTGCAATAATATTATCAGCTGGATTAATGACACTGCTAAAACACATTCAGCACTGATATGTTTATGCTAGTTATCCAGCAGGTTTAGACACTGGAATGTTTCTGAATTAAACTGTACATGCATTAGAAGAGCAGCAGCCAGTTAAACAAAAAGCAGGACAAAAGCGTGATGAAAAGCGTCTCCTTTTGATTTTAAGTTAACATTGCTGCAGGATATGTCTCTCCCAAAATACAAGTTTGAAACTCGGATTGGTTAATATGTATTAAGTAAACTGTTTCAGCGTTGCTGTATAATTGTATCTTTATACGTTTAAACACAGCTTAATGTGAAATAAGGGCATTTAGGAGGAAAACTTTATACTCCTATCAAACACTATACCGATAAAGCGAGAAAAAAGCTAATCTAAAATGTTCTTAAGCTGTTTTTTAAGCTTAGTGACGCCTGCTTGATCCAAGTCTTGGAAAGTAATGATCTGCTTTATGATCTTAGGTATTGTCTTTGACCTTATTGGCTGTTAGACTTGAAAAGCAAAGATGGGGTTTGGGATTTTAAATGTCATACACATTCAATTAAATAAATAGATCAACATGAACAGACTGTATATTTACATGCGTGTGTGTGTGTGTATTGTCTAGTCTCGGGCCTTCCTGTCGGAGCATTACCGCGAGCAGAACGTGGAGCTGCTGAGGCTGTTGAAGCGGTTGGGTCAGCCTCTGCCTATCTGGCTCAGAGATGAACTACACAACTCCAGCTGGAGCTGACACCCAGTCCGGTCACAAGTAGAACCAAAGCTAGAAGCCTGCTCTGAGAAAGCGGCCCCCCTGTGTGACTCTGGAGGAGAAAGTATGGCTGCCCACTCCCCAGCCCCCCAGCCCAAACC
>JBBKCR010000101.1:30845774-30867420 GCA_037577295.1 Ladigesia roloffi
AGCCAAGAGGAGTGGCACCCAGTGTGTCTGTAAGGACCCAGGCTTTGAATCAGAGCAAAAGTGGACCTCATCAATGCATTTCTGAGGAGGACAGTATACTTTTATTTAATTGCCAAAACAAGGATATTGGAGCTTACCAGTGGCTTTGTGCTAATGGACATGGGAGCTCATTATTTGCATTGTGGGAGACAGCGATTCACAATGTGTTATGAATGACTGTGGACGGGTGCCATCACAGCTATAAAGGCAGCCTTTACTAAACGAGGCTTATGCACAGATTCTCGAGAGAGACGATAACTCTTGGCTAAGTGGCTGCGAAGGAATTTGCTGGCCTAATAGGAAATTCACAGGCTGGTCATAGTGAGAGTGCGTTTAACTCCGCCAGAGAAGTATTTGGAGAATTGTTGCTAAGGGATAACCTGACATTTGCGGACTCAAAATTGACTCAAAAAAAAAAGTCAGGAATTAGTTTAGACTGTTTCATGACCAACTTCATATAATCTAAATACTCCAAAACATTCCAACATGACACTTTCCAACACCTTTTCAAAACAGCTTCCCTAGAAAAGTCCCGACTACATTGCGTCTTTCGGAACGTGTACTGGAATGTTGTGCATGGCACTGACATCACGAACAAGACCAACTCAATCAGACAGTGGAAGTGCCTACAGAGAAGAGCGTCAAAGCCATGCTGACGACCAGCTCGGACTGGTTGAAGCATTTAAGGGGAGATGAACTGGGCAGCAGTGTTTCTAAGCTGAAAGATCCTACATGACTGTGCCAAACTGACGTTCTGATGGGATCTGGAAAGAGAACTCCAAAAATGAAAACATACATTGTGCTTCAGAGACATTTTGCTGTTGAGGGAGCCGGATTGTGTGTGTGTGGTTGTGTATGTGCGTTTCAGTGAAAGTTAGTCGCAGTGGCTCAAACTGTATTTCAACTCACACTAGTATGATCTTTGTCTTGTCTGGTCAAACTTGGAAATTGGGTTGGGAAAAAAAAAAAAACACACATCGACAAATAAAGGCACAACATGAGAGCTGGACATCTTGTTTCCTTTTTCTCATGTATATCTGGAGTGAGGTGAGCGAGAGGAAGTGTGTTATCTCTGTTCTTGCACCCTGCTTTATCAGATAGGAGGAAGAGTGGAGGAGAGAGAGGGGAGTTTGATTAATCACCATGCTGGAACAACTCGTCCTCCATTTCAGAGCCTCGGCGCCCCGGTGGACAACAGCAGCAAACGCAGCCTTTAAATAAGACTGCTCTGTTCCTCCGGGAGCCACCAGAGACCATGTGCTGTTTGCTGATATGTAGGAGGGAAAAGTGTGTGTGTGTGTGCGTGTGTGTGTCTGGAAGAGTGAGCGAATGTGAAGCAGTCCTCTTGAACACAGATCAAGAATAAAGAACACAGTTGTTTAGGAATGCATTAAAGAAGCACATGAACTGATTTGTAAGACAGGATGGGCAATATAATGACATCCTAATGATGAATTACATCTAAATGTGCTTTTGTTTGTTCTAAAATTATAGATATACACAAAAGAGGGCCTGTTAAAGAACAGAATATCAGCCAGACAATTTATTTTATGCCATCATATTTATTATTTAGTTCAACTTGTTTAATTTTGCCTTCATATTTAGCACTACTATTAAACTGTGATTTTTGTTTTTTGCCCACACTTAACTGCAGGTACTCCACAGTATATATTAACATATTTAATACATTTTAAATTACTATTCAGTCCAACTGGTCCCAAAATAATACTGCACAAAAATACTTGCATATATATTGGTATTAATGAGTATTCTGAAGCTTCATCTTTTCCTTCAAACCTCATATGTAGGCTACACTACCAAACAATTCATGAGCAAAGACCTTTAAAACTGTCATTTGTAATTAAGTAAACATTTATGTTAAAAAAAACAAAAACAAAATGGATGTTTCTCCATAGAGGTCAGTCATTCACTCAACACTATGAAACTGTTGCTTTCCATGATAAACTGTAAACTAGGCAAATAAGGCAAACCAGGAGACTCAATAATACAGTTACAGTTGAAGCTTCTATAGAAACATACACTTCATTTAGGAAGAAATCTCTCCTTTCACATTTTATTCAAATTCCATTGCTTTGCAGCCTGAAATAAACACCTACAACATCCTCAATTGATTTAAATCCACGTGAAATATAGCAACACATATATGGATTAAGGGCCCACCTCCCCATAACAATATTTTGTGGAACCATTATTATTTACTCCCTTGAGTGTGTTGGGATACTTCTGTACCAACTTTGCACATGTAGTTAATCTTCGTTAAACTGGATGGTGACCCATGATGGACTGCAATCTTCAAATAATTCCAAAGATTTAAAAAAATAAGGTTTAAGTCCAACTAGGCCATGCAAGAACATTCACTTTATTCTTCTCAGATTTGCATGTGCACTTTGTGTCATTACCGTTTTGGAAGTTGAACCTTCTCCTTATTGACAACTTTCTGGCAGAGAGCAGCAGGTTTTCCCCTCAAGAATTGGTTGACACCATCAATTTTTCCTTCTTTCTAGACATGTAATCCCAATCCCTGCTGCAGAGGAAAAAAACCACAACCGGATGCTTACACCACCATGCTTTAAGTGTGTTTTTTTTTTAATGGTCAGAGGTACTAGCTTTTTGCCAGATGTACACCTTAACATCTGGAAGGTCTCTTCCAACATGAACCTCTTCAAACCTGCTGCTACCATGTCTTTGGCTTAGATGTTACACGTTGCGTTGCGTGAATGCAGCTGGAAAAATAATTTTGTGCGTGTCATTTCAGGTTTGGGTCATGAAGTTGTAGATTCACCTAAAGCAATAAAACACTTGGCACATGCTGAAATGGTCTTTTTATTAAATACTTCCAAGATCAAGTTTCAATAATAACAAAGCTATGATGAAGATCTACTAACGTTCGACAAACACTTGATAGTTGTCAATTGATGATTTTATTAAATGTATGATCATGCAAAATCCAGCATCCATGTTTTAACTCCGAGTATATACGTAGCCCAATAGTATACCATTACAATGCAATAGTTTTACTCTGAATGAGGGGAGCATTCCAAGCTGAGACTTTTTGTTAAATTTTATGCTTTTTAAATGTGGTACATCACCTGTTTATAATCCCCAATGGAGTGGTTTTTTCATTTCAGAGATTCAACTATAATAGATTTCCCCCATTTTAAATCAAGTAAACACAGACAGTTGAAAAAAAAAAAAAAGATTTACCAAGAAAAAAGTAGACATGCATATTCATCCTTTTATTTAAGCTGCATATTAGGACTTCCCTCTTATTGGGTAGATCCTGGCCCAGGGTTCATTCCTAGCATTAGGGGTAGGATTCTGCTTCAGAAATCTAAGTAGCCTAACAGTATAGTGCGTCTGCTTTTTTCGGGGAGTTTTATTTCCCCCCAATTCCCTTCAGTTTCTACGGAGCTCTTGGATGGATTAAAAAACAATAATAAAAAACGTAACTCTGACTCGACCAGGCAAGGCAGTGATTCCCCAAAGCGCCAAATAAAAAGAAAGAAAGATAAAAGAAAAAAAAAGAGGACAGGCTTAAAACAGCACGTCCGACGACGTCACTAAGAGGGCTTTGTGATGAAGGTGACGCACACATACACACTCACACGTGCAGAGTTACAGTGCTGATATGTACCAAAGCCCAACACTCAATGAGGGATGTGTGAAAACTACATGTATTTACAGACTGTGAACTCCTTTGTTTAAAGAAAAATATATATTCCTCAGAAGGGTTGATATCATATATTTCTCATTTTATTCCTGTACTTTCCTCAACACTTTACAGTCCTCTCCCACTATTCCAAATTAAAGTGAATAGTTTTGCTTTTTGTCGTTTAACCTCCTCAACCAAACAAACATGCTAATTATGCTGTAACAAGAACCATTAGCTTAATCCTAAATAACCAGCCCCGAACCTTCTTTTTCTTCCGCTAAACCCGTGACCTTAAGAGGCAAAACCATGTCGACTTCATGTACAGTGAGGAGGCTGACCCTCCCGCTCCATGTTAACGATGGATTGAATGTGTGTACTACACAGCACTAACGAGTGAGTGTACAAACTCATCACCAATGTGAACCACAAGTACGACACCTTTAGGACAGGGTGATTCAGACAAGACCACCATGAGAAGAACAGCCACAAACTTTTAACGGTTCCGATAAGAACGTGTACGCATGGGAGGATGTGGATGTGTGTGTGTTGACTATTGTTCTAACTATGAGGAAGCAATGTGTGATCTCATTTGAGGAGAATGTTTTTCAACCATACCTATATTTGCCTATGTGGGACTTTAGGCACTATTTTGAGCGTCTGGAACAACTATAGTTTCTCCAATCCCTTTGCGCTTGTGCTATGTAGCTAGAATTTCTATCTTCTCACAATGGCTGGCAGTTGGTGACTATCACTACCATGAATTCTGACTTGGAAATGGGTTTCGAGAGGCAGGTTGATCACGTGTTATTTCTATCTTTGTAAAGACGTCAAATGGAAGGGCCTCTATGACTACAAGTAGCTTTACGAGCTATTCAGACCGCTCGGCCTGTTGGTTTGGGCTATCAAACACTCTCTGGTGAGCAGCCAGAGTGGCCTATCTAAGGTACTAGAATAGTGTGGTGTGTTTAAATTTAATAACAAGTCCATACAAACGCACGCACACAAACACACACACACACAAAACAGAGCCACTTGAAAAATCGTTTTCCCACACCCAGGAGGTGAACCTTATGTCACTTGATCTCATTTAAATATATATATTTATAGAACTTTACATGTATATTAAGTTTAACTTAAAAAAAGCCTTAAAATTAGTCTTAAAAATTTAAATCGCTTAACACAAAATACTTTGTCTGATACAGCCTTAGTCAAAAAGAAAAAAAAAGAACCCAAACAAACAAACAAAAAAAAGAGTTCCACATAAACACAGAATACTAAAACCCAGAACAACTCAAACCATCCCACTGACCTTGGTTTAAAATAACAGTTTTAAAAAATGCACACAGAAACACTCCTTTTAAAAGCCTAAAGACTACACTTTGGTGCTTCTTGATATGAAGTACTCCTGTACTCTCCCGATTTTTTTAAATGACACTCTTTCTGATTAGTTGACACATTCCCTTAATTCTCTAAACATGTTGTATCCAAAAACTACAAAGTGTACAAGATGGAGGATTAAGATTACACCCCCTTTAAACTTTACCAGTTTAGGGCAAGAGTCTATTTTTGTTTTTTTTGTTTTTTTTGTAGTGACCCTACCCTCCCGACCCCCATTCCGTTTTAATTTCATAAATGCTTTTCAAACTTGATTGTAGCTTCTGTTTTTTTGTTTTTTACAATATACAGTATATTTATGAATTCATAGATCAGTACTTACAACACCTTCTAGACATCTTTAACGGGCAAAAAAGATGGTTCCATTGGAAAGGACTAGACAACGCCCCCATGTGGGCGTCTGATGCATGCACCGTCCCATGGGTGGGGCCGCAGCCGCGGCCGGCTCCTATTGGTCAAAGGTTAATCAGGATAGGTGGTGTTGACAGTTGGACTGGATGTTATCAGATTTCTTCAATGGCATGTTCTGTAGCGTGCTGTCATCCAGCCGGCCTCTATGTGCCCATCCGGCCACAAAGAAGAAACACTCCCATCACTCAAGAATCCAGGCAACCTGGAAAATTAGGAGTTACTTTCAGTGGAACAAAGGAGTAAAAGTGTAAAAATGAATTTGAAACTGACATTTTTACTCTATACTGCACTACAGTCCACACAGTATTTAAAATTTTTCTAAACCTTACCAAAACAATTTGAATAATCTCTGAAATGAGCAGCTTGATAATTCACATTATTTATTTTCTTCAGTACGTTATTTACCAAGGTCAGTAGAGTCTAGTCGTGTACCTGCCTTTGCTGTTCAGGGTTCACTGTAAGGGTGCGGCTGGTGCTCCTGAACAGTGGAAATGCACGTTGAGCCACTTCAAGTCTCGGCGGTGCCACACACGAGTCTCCTCGGACTGGCAGCTGCGCGGACGGCCCTGGCTGTCGATGTACTGCGTCAGTCGGATGTACGCAATGCAGGCTGCATCTTCTCCAATCAGATGAACATGGGGGTTCAGGATGGTAGTGTGCACTGGCTTGTTGTTCTTACTTAACACTGAAACAATAGCACATTTTCCAAAGCATTAGGGACAACAATAATCATACAGAAAGTTTAGGGAGGATTCTGAATGTAGAATTGTTTGTTGCACTGACTTACAGTTTTCAAAGTAAAATTTGTGGAAATCCATCCCTTCCACCAGGTTACCCAGAGCTTCAGGCTCAAATGAAGTCAGCCCAGGGTCACAGATTCTCCTGAAACATAGGTGAACACATTTTCAGCTTCAAAAATCACCAAACCTTGCAAGCCCTATGTGGTTTTATATTAAGGGAAAGAAAAGGTAAAACAAACATATTTCCTGCCCCGACAATACAACACTGATCAACAAAATAAACACTAGTATATACTACTACTACTACTAATAATAATAAAAATAATAATAGTCTTGATATTTTCATAATATAATTAATTATACATCATGCATATGTTCTCCTCCTGGACAGGGATTAAACCTAAATCTGCTTCTAACAGTGTTCTCCACAGAAAGGAACATTTATCCCAGGTCTAAGTTTAATCCCTGTGCGGAAAGCCAACTCTTAAAGTTGTGTCAATGCCAGTTCTTACGTGTAAGCATCAAAGTCCCCGTTGTTCACAGCTTCGATCAGTTGCTCTGTGATCTTGATAATCTCTTGCTTACGAGCTAGAGTGCAGAAAAAAGAAGAGGAAAGAGATGGAGTGGTAGGGGAAGACGTGAGATTATGGGGCATGGAGGAAGAGGAGGAGGAGGAATGAATTAACGAAAACAGACTTCTGAGTAGGACTATTTACTGTCAATGTAGTCAATCCCTGAAATAAGTAACCAGATCATTTCTCAGGATGGAAAAAGCAGAAAACTGATGCTTCATTCTCTAACACATTACACATTACATGTTTTGTGTTTTTGCTTTAAGACATTGAGCTAAAAAAGCCCCTACTTTGTAGGACAACAAACAAACTGAGTAAGATGTCCTACATGTTGAGGCTGACAGATTTGTAATGTGCAGTTTCACTGCTTTAAATTAAAATTGCAATGTAAAAAATACATATAGATGAGGGACACATGTATGATCCCTACATATCTGTGCATACATGTGTGTGTGTGTGTGTGTGTGTGTGTGTATCCTACATGTGTTTAAATACCATCCATAAATCTCAAATGACATTGCACCAATCCTGCCTAATTACATCTCAGATTATTTGCAATTAATCAAAGAGCTTTGACTGCATCCCCCTTAACATCAGCACTTTAACAAACACTGTATGTGTGTGTGTGAGTGTGTGTGTGTCCTGAACTAGCCAAAGCACTTACACTGGGCTGTGGCCCCACTTGCTGCAGATGCAGACACACTGCTGCCCCCCTGAGACGTGGCATGAGGAACAGACTGAGCACACTCTAACTCTGGGCACGAGGCGTGTCCTGAACTGTTCCACGCCATGCGCTTTATGTCATGCACCAGAGCTGCAACACATAACATGCACCACAATGCCCCTCTGGTGACAACACGTGATGAAACATGCAATGGACGCAACAAACACAAGCGGCATGGTACAGCATTCAGCCTCAGTTAGACTGCCTGCCCTCTTATCCTACATGGCAGCTGCACATTACAAACAAGGCTTAAGGAGGAAAATGAATAGACAAGAAAGGGAAAACGTTACAGAAATATTGAAAGAAACATTAAAAGGACTCCTAAGTGAAAATAAAAAAAAACATGTCGGAAAAAGAGACAGGACGTCAGTTTGGATCTTACTCTTAAACGACCTCTCTTAAAGGAACATTTTCAGAAAATAGAGGTTGAGTAGTTTATGTGATTTCTAATACTGTATGACAGCCTGTTATCTATAAAAATGGAGAAACGCAAAGAAAACATTCAATACAGTTGCTACTTTTGTTCATATATGCTTTTGTTATTTGTTAGCTACATTAGCTGTGTTGCTTCAGTGTAAAATTAAGGCAACATTAGACTTTAGGGACTAGTGAGGCAAATTTCTCTAAAATGAATGTAAGTACATAAATACATGATGAAAGCGATGATGTAGGATGAAGCTGATAGACGGATCCTGTGCTCTGTTGCATAATCTTTGCTTTTTTCCATGGCTAGATATTAAAAATAAGCTTTTTTTTACAGCTATATAGTAAAGCCACACAAAAACACAACTGCTATACATGTTCAAACTAAATACTTCTCAAGGAATGTTTCTTAAAAAAATGAGTAAATGAGTTTAAAAGAGTTTAAAATAAGAAGCCTCTGAAGGACAGCTGGATAGTTTCATTAACGAGAGCAGTGACACACAGCAAAAGGTAGAATGACAACCACGAAGTCAAGCACGTTAAGGTGCCACCCTGTGGCAAAAACACATGCCAGGAAGCTACACACAGCAATACATCTGGCAGCAAAGGGTGCTGAGGGGTGCAAACAGCCTGGAGGCAGAAAAGCTCAGATTTCTGAGTACAAGTCTAAAAAAACAAATAAACGAAAGGCTAGGAGGCTAGCTAAGGGCTAGAAGGATTATTCACATGTAGTAAATAAGTAAAAAGTAAAGGGAAACACGTGTACAAGCTCAAAAGATCACAGAAGACGCATGGAGCCTAAAAAGACTTTGGGGAGTTAAACAATATATGATGTGAGTGATGAGTTATAAACAAGAATGGGCATGATTATAGAACTGTAATGAAATCTCAGCATGCGTTTACTTCCCAATAACTATTTATTAACTTTATTTATTATTTGAAGTGCATACTGTGTATTCACATTTTATATTTTATTATGTCTATTCACTAGTTGCAATTTTAAGTAAAAAAAGGTCGAAAATAAATAAACGGCTAAATAAACTAAACCATGAAGTAAACCAAATGGAACTATCCATTGTATAGGAATGCCAGTTGCACACAAACTTCAATACATATTATGGGGTAATCTTACAATATTTTCCTCGGTTGACTGATACAATATAATTTAGAGGTATATAATGAAACTGGCAGGTACTAAAAGCTGTATGGAAGCGAGACTTGAAAGAATGTGATATGTGAAGCCATGACGCTTAGGAAACTGGACGAAAGTGTGAGCAGCTTCTGAGCTGGTTTGTAGGGAGAGTGGCCACATACAGGTTGAGAAGTGATTAGAAGACACTTCACACGATGAAGGGGGGGGTGAAGCCTGGAGGGGTGTGGGAGTGGTCGAGACTTTCAGTAGGAGCGAGTTTAGGGGTGGTAAAGAAAGTCAGTGGGGAGCAGGGAATTGTGGGTTGACTTACTGGCTGGCGATGCCTGTGGCGAGGCCACCAGAGCGGGCGGCTCGTCTCCGGCACTGCACTGACTCATCACCGCACTGTCACTGCTGGCCCCCTGAGCACTCTCCACTGGCACGGCCCCAAGACCCAGCGCAACACACACCACCGGAAGAAAAACACACACATACACACACACAAAGCTAGCCTCACATGTCCGGCTCCGGCCAAAACACACGGACGCTGCTCTTTGGCAGCGATGCAGCTATTCTGTCAATATTAGATTAGCATTAAGTTCATATGAGGCAGCTGGAAGAGGATGTGTTTGGATAAAATAGCTCAATTAATTCTGACTCGGCCAGATAAAAACACAGGCACGGACTAAGTAGTCCATGGGACTCCATTATAAACACATCTATGCCTCTGTGCCCAGCTCTCTAGCAGTGCGAGTTGGCATTGGTGAATTAGCAGCGTCTTGCTGGCCGTGGCATGATGTCCCTGTGCCGGCAATCACTGCACTCCGACACAGCAGTGAACTCAGTGAAAAAAGCAGTGAGAAAGCCTCCTCTCTAATTTCCCATCCGCATCCCCTGACAAGCACAGCTCAGGCGGCTGGGAAGATACACGGCTATTTATTAGGGCCTAAATAAATTTCAGCTGGCTGAGAATACTCAATATCAGTATTGAGGTCCCACTGATTTACTAGCGCAGACAAAAATCATGTTGACCAAGAAATGTTAGTTGGTTTGAAGAATAATGACAAAATGTAAAAATATAAGAGATTAATAAGGGATTTTTCGGGGGGGCCCCAACCCCACAATGTTTTTATCAAATGAGTTATACTGTAAGTTTATGCCGGTTATTTAGGAAATGTGACAATTTTATATATATTTTTGGTAGAGATTTTATCCCCTCAATGTTTATACATGTTAGAGGTATCTAAGGACAGGAAATGAGAGAAGAATGCCACAGAACTGCATTTGCGAGGCCTCATAAAGAACCAAAGGGCACTTTAAATCTTTCTAATGAAAGTTCACAGCACACCAACTAACATGGAACAGCAGTGTTTATATTCTCCATCTATTTCTCACAACAAACACCAAGTCGAGGACACACACACCACACACACACACAAATTCTACTATATAAATATAGATGTATATCCAAATACAACACACAGGAGTCAAGGAAAGGAGTGTATGTATGTAAATATAGCATGTGTGAGCTCATCTACATTCTTAGCTTTTCTGGTGCAGTCAGAGTGAAAGTGGCTGTTTACTTGTATGAAAGTGCATGTGTGAGAATGATGCACCCAATTACCATTAGATATTACTGATCTGATATAGCAGCAGTGCGTCACTGACTCAGCCTGCAATGCCATACAGCTGTGAGCCATATTTATCTCTACAGGGGGGCAGCCATATGTGTGAGCATGCCTTCTATACTGTTGTGGATCTAGATTTACAATCAGGATCCTTTAATCTCTCTCCAGTCTGCCCAGCTTGATCAGACTGGCATTTAAGTCATGCAGTTAAACAACAAACTACTTCAGAATTTCAGGTGGCTTTATGACCAGATGATATGTGACCATTTGGCCCAGGGCTAGACTGGTAAATTACAGGCTATTCCATTTAACAAGCGGCATATCTAAAGCCCGTCTAATGCAGCATAGTGTTTGAAGTTCAAACGCTGGTAATAGCGGGGCGTAACAAGGAGAGAGATTGCCATTATCAGAGCAGCACTGAGGGCTGTGAGGCCACAGTGCTGGAGGCATGCAGAAAAAAAGAGGAGGGAGGGGTTGACTACCTTTCCTACCTTTCATATCC
This sequence comes from Ladigesia roloffi, assembly GCA_037577295.1. Taxonomy (NCBI): domain Eukaryota; kingdom Metazoa; phylum Chordata; class Actinopteri; order Characiformes; family Alestidae; genus Ladigesia; species Ladigesia roloffi. The sequence continues at coordinate 30,857,014 of JBBKCR010000101.1, forward strand.
TCTTCCTCATTGGTGGTACAGCTCTCTGTGGAGCCCTGCAGAGTCAGAGTGACAGGAAGAGAATAAAAGAGAGAGTGACAGGAAGAGAATAAAAAAGAGAGAGAGAGACAGAGAGAGCGATTGTGAGTTTGAAGAAAAGCATTAAAAGACCCAAAAAAAAGAGTAAAAAAATAAAGGAAAGTGATGAGTAAGCCCAGATGTGGTTAATCAGCCAAATAATGTACAAACTGTGCTTCAGGGGTTGTGGTGGGGCAGTTAAGTGTGGTGTTAACATTTCTAACTTAAGTGCATAATCACCCAAATATTTTGTGTCCACAAAACACCAAGAGTAGAAGTGCCGCCCTGGTGTTGCCTGAAATGCTAGCTGGAGCAGCAAGGCACATTCTGTCCTCAACCACATCAACAAGTCTTTGTGCCTTAAGGAAGATCTGGATGTGCTTTGTTTTGTTTTTTTACAGAAACACTTCTGGTGACTCTTGGCTTCTAAAGTTTTCTACCATTAGACATTACATTAACCTCCTATCTGGACTGAAAAACATTGTTCTTGGATGAATACATGTGGGGTAAATCTTTTTTTGATGTACCATCCCTTCATTGTGAAGGTTTTTCGATCATTTATGTATCTCCATATTTTAAGTCAATCAAATGCAGCTACTAAATGCAACAAAAACGTGTTCAGAGCGGGTTCATTTATCCAAGACTCAAACGTCCATGTGGAGTTCATTCATGTCGTATAACATATTAGTGAAAAAAAACAAGGGAAATGTAATAATATGCTAAATCTGAGGCAGCCCCACCAGACACACACACAATGCCCAGAAGTCTGCATTGTATCTCAGTTTCACTCATCATCTGAAAATACAAAATGGGCTCACCTTGGTGCCATCTGCTGGGTTGTGCACGACTGTAGTCTGAGGCTCCTGCAGGAGTTAATAAAGGCAATGACAATGAGATTCAGTCACACAGCCCTCCTTCTCAAGAGGAAAAGCAGCACAACTAAACCCAGACTGACACTCACACACACACATTTCTGCTGTCTATATCATGTGCTGTGTTATACACATTTCTGGTTAATGTTTGTACATTCAACTCATTACAGCTTCCACATAATGGAGCATCCCAGGACAAGCTGCCCACAGAGCAAACATGGGTATATGCATCAAAAATGAGCTGCAGATCATTATTTGCATTTTTTTGGATGAATTTTCGAAATCAGCAATGTGAAGGCCTGATCTGACCCATGTCCTGTAACTCTGTGTCTGTGCAGTTTGCCCCTGTGATGGGCTGTAGACCGCCTGCAGGACTCTAGTGGGGTGAGAGGTTAACAGTTTGCTTTAATGGCTTGTGTTTGAGGTCCCGGGATGCTCTTTGCTCAGCTGTCTGGGCAGCCTGTACATGCTCAGTCCATTTCAAGTGTCAATTCACTTTCCTCTGCCGGGCCCTCCAGGGTCCACCACTATCATTTCTGGCACTGAGCACGAGAAACGACAGTTTACCAGCAGAGAAACTGCATCTTCACTTAAATTTCATTTATGTACTTCTTGGTTCTTCCAGGCCCATGTTTACCTTGTAGGTTGAGACAGACATAACACGTGACCAGTGTTTTTATTCTCCAGTCAAAACAACATTTGCATTACACAAAACCCATCCACCTGAATAGTACACTTTTCTAAAAGTCACTTTAATCGTTCAAAAGCATGGGTTTACTTCAACAATGCAACCGGAGCTCCCATATAAGGAAGATGTTAGTGCACATTCAGATTCATACTTACTGGAACCCTTTGTAAATAAAATCCCTTTGTGAGGAAAAAGTCTAAAAGGTGTAAATATAATTTTTTTGTCTTTTGGAAATACACAGGAGTTATTCTTCTGTTTTTGATACATAGTGCAAACTCAATTTGCCAATTTTACAACAATGAGTCTACACTTTTAACATTTGAGAATACAGGGCAAGGAACAGAATACAGAACATTCTGAAAATAGAATGTTTCCAGATCCTGCAAATCCTAGGTCATCTTTTTCAGGACTTTCTGCTTCAGCTCATTCTATAGGTTTTCAATGAGGTTTATGTCAGAGCACCAGGGTAATCATGCCAACAGCTTCTGTGTTCATTTTGTGGTCACCCAATTATTTCTGTGTGGATCTGAACATTTTCTAGGTCATTGTACTAATGGAAATTAAAAATCACACAAAATTTTAAGCTTTCTGACAGATTTCAATTCTGGTTTTCTGTATAACCATCTTTCTTTTAAAGTCAAACTCATCGTAAGTTTTGTAAAACTCCTGTAAATAAATTTCCAATGGTTTTTGGTTCCTCCCGCACATCTTCCAAATAGTTTGTTAGAAAAAAATATAATTAAAATTATTTCTGGAGACTGAGTGACCACAAGTTTCCAGCATTTTCTGTAAACCCCTCATATAGCTATTTATAACCAATCATTTTGGCCTATTTACCCACCCTACTCTATCTGTTAGAGAATGAAGTAAACATGCATCCTCTTCAGTTGTTTTAAACACTTTCATTACTGTTAAAGAGTTCCTGGTCACTTAAGTAGAAATATAAATGAGAACATGATTCAGCAGAAATGCTACGAGTTACTATTATGATATTATATACAAAAATGTAGTCAGTATTTGTTGCAAATGTAACATATGCATATGACCGATCTTGTTTAAACAAGGTGCTGACAATGACAAAACAAGTTGTATGTACTCATGCAGAATGAGTGAACAGATGAAAATACATCAAATTAGAAGGCTGGGAGAGAACAGCATATAAAAGGTAACAGGAAGCCAAACGTGCACTCCATCATGCTAGCAAAAATATATAATGGGATATGGAGGGCAACAAAACAAACCAGGGAATGAAAAAATAGGGCATCTACAGGAAACTAGGCATGATTGCAGGGGGTGTTAAAAGCAGATTTAAGTACCATTGGTGTAGAGGAGGCTGAGTTGCTCTCCTTCAGGGCACTCACTACGGCACTCACTACACTGTTTTTAGTGTTGTTTGTCTGGGGCTGCAGCAGAGAGGAGACATAACATTGTTCTGTTTCAGATACATAAAGTAACTGGGGACATGACTGACATTCAACAATCAACTTATGAGAAGTCATTATTAACAAATTAATCCTTTAAACTTAAACCTAATCTGACAATTACAACAAAATGTGCTTGAGTCCCATTTGCTGGAAAAACATTCGTAGGGTTACTAACTTACTAACCAAGAGATGCAACTTCAGAAAGAACAAGTTCTTTGTTGCATAAAACACTTTCTATCAGTAACATATAAATGCATAAACACTATAAGAACCATAGTTTTGTTCACAAGTCTGTAAGTTGTAATGCTCTCACTCACCATTACAGGAGATTTAAATAAGATTCAATAAAGTAATGGCACTTTTGCCAATAACCTGCAACTTTAACACAGTGTTCAAAACAAAAACTCTTGCTATTGTCTGATTTAGCATAACTGTCAGACTTATCTGTCAAAATCTGACCAACTGATGTAGGACTCTAGATCCTACGAGTTTGAAGTGTTACTTTCAAGCAATTAAAACGCTCCAAATTTAGAAAAACAGTTGGAACAGGAGAAGAAGAGCAGAGTTAAGTACAAAGAAGAAAGAGAAGAAAAAGACACACAGACAACATTTGAGGTCTTACCTTGACTCCATCTGTTTTTTTGTTGAGTAAACTTTTGCAAGCTGAAAACAATGAAAAAAGCCTGAATCAGTATTAGTACGTAGTATGAAAACTCCTGATCGTAAAAAAAGGGAGACTAATGGAGGCACTTTCCTTAGGACTTGTGGATTATAGTATATATATATACACATATACACACACACATATATATATATATACCTTTATTGTAACAACAAATAACTAACATGATTGAACTTTAAATTTCATTACTAGATTTCATTACATTTGCTCATATATTAAAATTTGAAAACATATCAGCCAATCACTAACATTTAGCTTTGATGACTCATCAGTTTCATGCTAATCCTAGAACAGAAGGAGAAAATAAAATTGTTCTCCATTTGGGACTACAAGCATAATGAAGGAAAATCACAGCTAATGTATGCCATTGATTTCCTTTAAATACAACCTTAATTTCCTGCCAGTCTGATTTAGAGGTCTGGAAGCAGTGTAGGTGAGTGAACCTCAATACACTGCAGATTACCTTCCCTGCTAATCACATGCCTTGAGTGGGGCTTGAGCAAATCTATACAGCAGTGACCCTTTCAACAACACACTCACAAACACCGTCAAAAGCGTCACGCTCCGTAGCCCCATTAGGTTCCTTACCTTCCATAAACAAGTGGAAAGGAAGGGTGATATTGGGAGAAAGATTGAGAGAGAAAAACAGCAATCAGCAGTGTTGAAGGAAGATGGAGCTGGAAGGTGGAAGTCATTGTTTGTTTTGCAAGCCCACTGGTGTTCATGCTGCACTCAAGATGATGTGATAGATGCCAGTGGTGGGTGCAGTCTATCATACAGCCAGCCATGCAGTGACAAGGTAAAACTACAAGTCTCGTCATTTAGTGTTGTACTGTAAATTCAGCCTTCTGTGTTTAAAAAGATCTTAAGAGAACACGAGCCATGTCTGAAAAAACAGCATTCCTCCTTTTGCATTCCTCCAACTGAAAGGAGAACGGACAGATAAGTTATTTAGGACTAAAGCTGGGTTGCTTTCACATTTCATATTTCGCTTTATCGTAAGATGAGGATGGAATATTGTATTCAGACAAGGCTAAAAAAAAAAATCTTCAAAACTACCTTCCTTGTGCCAAAATGCATCGTAAAGTCTTCCGGTACGAAGCAAAGCAAAATGTTGGGATCTCAATGAATTAAGTTACACTGCTTTACAGATTAAACACAGCAAAAATAGACACAAGGAGAGCATTCTGAAGTATGTTTAAAGGTAATTATTCTGGACTAAAGGCGTAATATTATAATGATATTACCAGACCATTTGCAAGCAAACCAACAGAAAACAGCAAATGGCTATTACACAGTATATCCTAATTAGGGCAAAATTATAGACATGCTTGAAAGGTCTATTAGTCAGCAAATCTTATCCTAAACTTGGTCTGCAATTAGTCTAAACTGTTGATAATGTGAAAAAGCTTAAGAAGAGGGAGAGACAGATGAGAAAGCTGGAAGCTGTGTCCTTACTTGTCGAACATTTAACTAGCAGATCTCAAACTGATCCTCAGCGACCCTCAGATGGTCCATCAGTCCCAATAATTAAGGATAAAGCAAAAGTGGACCATATGGTGGTCCCGGAAGACCAGTTTGAGAACCACTGATTTAAACACATAACCTACTGGCTGCAAATGTGATGATGTTGTATATATATCAACACTTACTGGTTATGGTTGAGACATGGTGGACAGAGTTCTGACAAGATAGCTCCAAAGTAATTAATGTCAAATCACCACTACAGGAAGAGTGCACCTAATTATTCTTACATCATGCAGACTTTACAATATGCTTGCCTTTACTGTGAGAAAATGCACCGAATCTACAACCAAATGTAGTGCGGTCATAACCAACTTCAGCAGCGAGAAGTGCTTAAACTGTGTAAAGCAAAATTCACTTCCATTACTAGACCTTCAAACACTATCACCACCCAAGGCTTTGGGTGTCTGGCACCTGTGTGCTATCCAATGTCTCTCTGGAATGAACAGCATCGTCTGTCTGGCCTCCAGCGGGCCTTGTTCCACGCCGACCACCTGGCGCGTGCTGGAGCCCAGCGCCACTCTACACCGGGTCTGACGGTTGGCAGCAAGCCAACCCCGCTCCTGCCAGTCCATGTGGCGCACACCCCCGCACTCTCAACAAGAAGGGGTACAGGTTGCAGGGAGAAGGAAGGGGCTATGGAATCTAAGGCTCGTGCAGGTCTGCTTTAGCAAGGGATGAGTGACCGCAGTCTAGAACTCTGTTTTCATACCACCAAATACAATTTTACCGCTTCTACAGTCTGACCAGTATGACCATTTTGTGAAATATACACATACCAGATTGCAGTGTGGTCACAATCTTACATATCTGCTTAAGCTAAACAATATCTATAGTTTCAGATATGATTTGCCAATCTCAAATAAAAGAGTAGTATATCAGTAATATACCCCAGCACAGTAGGTAGAACTTCCAAGAATTCTTAGTGTTTTCATTTTTTGTTAGTTATTTTTCTAAGTTTCCCTTTTGCATTTGAATTCTGTCAAAGGTGCATATGCATTAGAATATAAACATCAAGAAATACTGGCGCACTATAGGCATCCCCAGTGCTTGCAATACTGTTAGACAAGTACACCAGTGCAGTGCTGTAAACTGTGATAAAATAAAAGAAAGGGGACCAGAGTTCCACATCTCCAGCTAAAGCAGACCCTATTTTAAAGCTCTTTAGATAATAAACGAAGAAAACATGAGCAAAGTAATGTTTAAATATACATAATCTGGGGTAGAAATAAAAAAGAGAAAGGGATAACTCCAACCAAAGCAGAAGCAGAGACATTCGCTGCTCTTCCCGCCATGCAGACAGATAATGCATGCTGGCTTGTGCTGGGGTGTCTGGCAACAGTGATCGTTAAAATGAATGCAGTGCAGTGATATTGATCAGGCTCTTTCGCCTGGAGCCTTGGCGTTCAAATTCAAGTCAGAGGAAAAAAAGAGGAGGCCATTGAAAGAAGGAGTGGGATGTCCTTCTAGTTGCATATAAAGAGAGGCCAATGCATGCTAGCAGGGGAAAAAATATAGACTGAAAGCTAAAGAGGGCTAAAATCATCACATACATGTTGGTCAAATTTGCATAGAATACTTTGGTATGATGAAAATTCACCAGGTTGCACTCTCGTATTTTACAAAGCCAGGGAGTCTTCCTTTCTGAACCAACTCGAGCATTGATCATTCATGAAAGGGAGAGTGCGTGTGCGGTGATGGCAGGCATGGCAGGCTTCCATTGGCTGCATGCTCACTGGGTGGAGTAAAGGGAGAAGTCAGGACAGTGGGGTCATAGAGGACAGGGCTCGCTGGGCCCCCCCGGTGGTGAGTTGAGGAGATGCACTCTCACATACCTTCCTGTGCAAGCGCGGCAGTGCTGGTGGTGGGAGCAGCAGGGCTGGTATGCTGCCGGCCCACTATTGGACAGAGAGGCGTTCAGTTGGAAGGAGTTACAAAAAATTTGTAACCCCCTGAGAGAAAGTAGCCTACGACTTTCTCTGTGCAACGTTAAAAATAAATTCAAGCTTGTGTAATACTGTTTTTTTTTTTTTTAAATGGCAACAAAATAAAAACTAGGCAGGAAATACAGTCCGTTATCTTATCAAAGACAAGACCAGCACCTGTCTTGAACAAAGTTCAAAAAAGACCAAAAAGAAGTAAAGATGACATTGAAAGATTTCCAGCTACACATATTGACATATTGGAAGACATGTTAAATCAAGGAAAGGAATGTAGACAGTGCTGTAAGAGGGGTATGTAGCAGGGCAAAAGGAATTCAATTTAACTTGAACACAGTCAGTCTGTGTCCAAGTCTAGAAACATGAACCAAAACAAAATCAAGCAGTTGTAGCCCACTGGCTTATAGATTCTGACCTTACAGTTCCACATGTACAGCTCAAAATAAATCACTGTTATTAACATTTCCACTTCAGGACAGCTAAGAGAGATACAGTGTCTTTGTCCAGGTCCTTGAGATCCTACCTGATCAAGAGCAGACAAAAGACAGAGACCTACCTGAAAAATTTCTGGAAACCAGCATAGTGGTAAGGATAGCTCCCTGAATGCAGAGAGACACAAAGAAAGAGTTAGACAGACTGTGTTGCGTAACATTTAAAGAAAATGTCACGTCAGGACAAATAGTTTCATTAAATAATGCGATCATTATACACTATTTCATACATTTTCACAGGGTACCCTAAGCCCTAAGCCTATTCAAGAAGGCATTAGCTCTTCCTGGGCAGGGCACCAGCCCACTGCAGGGCACAAACACACAAACACACACACACACACACACACACACATTCACTGACTCACACCTACAGTCAAAATAAAATATCTGATATCGGTCTAAAGCATCAAAAGAACACCATCTGCAGTGTCACCTCTGCTTCAAGTCTGCTATATGTGGCTCAACACCAAATATGAAGCCACATCACAATATGTTTCCCCACAATGATAATTCCTGCCGCATGCTGCTCTGAACAAATATGGCATTAATGTACTAATATACTCCCCTATTTAAGTGCTAGTGACATTTATGATTAGCTGTGTGAAAAACAACCCAAGTAATAAAACCCGGAAGAAAAATACATTTAAGGTTTTGTCTTGTTTTGTCCACTTGCTCAGAGCAAAAATGACCACAGCTACATTAATGCTAATCTCTGCAAGCCAATCTTTGGAGCTTCATTGCCCTAATTAGCAACACGTTTAAAACGTCTGGTAAGATGTTCTCTCTCGTTCTCTTTGTTCTGAGACTATACATAACGACCTTGTGACATTAAGATGACCCTTATTACTGGTTCTCTCTTATAACTGCCAACCTTCATTCTCAACCTTCCAGCTACTGAGCAATTGGGTTGGAGTGGATTTGGGGTGAAACTAGTCCAGTGTCATTACTCTTAAATGTGGTGATTTATGTCTCAACTTACAGGAGGAAGAGGAAGAGAACTAAACCAGAGTAGACAGCCAAACAAATCTTTTAAAACAGCAGTACCTTCAGTTTTCTCCGAGCATTGAACTTGCGCAGGCACTCTACAGTCTCCTGGCGATGCATCATGGACGCCACTGTTGACCGTTGCTGAACACAGAAATCAGGAAAGAAGGAAAGAATGAGGCATTATACTAACACAATTTCAGATAGAGTATCCTATGAGCTAAAGGACGGACTATACTAAACGAATCAGGCTGAAGGACGCTAAAAGGATCAAGCCATTGGGCTTCCATTCTGAAACATCTTTCTCATGGTTAGTGGATAAAGTGAGCTACGGTGGTTATACTGCTAATGTATTAAAACTCCAAAAGCATCTGAGGCGCTGCTGAGTTTTTAATGGATTTCTGCAGCCCGGGGCTTGTGGGAATTGTAGTTCTTGGCAGCAATTACTTACGCAGACCCATGGGTGCTTCAGGGCCTGCTCAGCAGTGATCCTCTTGGCTGGGTTGATGGTCAGCATCTGGTTGATGAGGTTCTTAGCCTCAGGGGTGACTGTGTCCCACTCAGGCGAAGGAAACTGGAAAGAGTCAGGGATAAATCACACAAAGTGCTAGATATGTAATCTATATGCACAAGGGTAAATGCCTTAAGTGCTTTTATCAGAGCACAATGCAGAAAAACAGACACACATGGCATAGCTTAAGCAAGGGGCTAATCAAATAAGGGGTAAGTGAAATGATGGGTCACGCTGTGTCATTGCATTTCTTTTCCACATCAATGATTGGCCATGCTGCGGCCACGGATGGTGTTCTAATCATGTTCCCTCAGCACATTAGCACTTCATGGCCTCACAAGTTAATAGCTGGAGAAAACAGAGATACCAATTAGCCTGTTTAACTTGTGTTGAATGCACGTTCTCATCTCCATCCGACACCTTTCCAGTAAACAGGTTTTTAAAAATCCAGCCATCACCCTAAGACAGTTTTGCCTTTAAGCTGTGCATTAAAATTAAAGCATTTTTCACAGATAGTGGTGTTTGATCATGAACAAGCACAACAAACACAACCATATAGCAGATACATTCACACTCACAAGATGCAGCAAGCCCTGCGTGGTAAGTCATCTCTCTGCAATGCGTCAGGGAAGGCATGACAGGATCAATAGCAACACCACAGCTTTCAATTGCACCCAATCAAAAATTAAGCAGCAAGCCCATCAGACCACTTGGCCCCAGCTGCAACAAACCATGACAGGTAGATTCAGAACTATCTGAAAAGAGTTTAATTCAAGGGCAGGATGCCTAAGAGAAGTTTCTGCCTTTCCCTGCCTTTGCATTCATTCTCTGTTTTCCTCTGAACATTAGGAGGAAAGAAGGGCACCAGAATACTGTGCTGGGGGAAAAAAGTGACCAGCTTGTGAAGAGATCTCATAGTGCACTCTTTGAATGTGCAAGTCCAATGAGATCTTATGAATTTCAGACTGGCTTCACTGAACTCAAGTAATAGTGGAGACTTCCAAGTTGGAGAGCAACACTTCATGGGTTCTGTGCTCTGGGAACATACTCTACTCACATCATAGGCTCCAGCCTTGATCTGCTGGTACAGCTTGTGCTGATCTTCATCCCAGAATGGAGGATACCCCACTAGCAGAATATAGAGGATCACACCTGAGAGAGAGAGAGAGAGAGAGACAGAGAGAGAGAGAGAGAGAGAAAGAAAATTATAAGGTAGAGATCAAGATAGATAGAT
>JBBKCR010000101.1:30914010-30924265 GCA_037577295.1 Ladigesia roloffi
TGGACATTCTGTGAGACACAGTGCTACAATCCAAAGATCAGTACAAACCATCACCCTTCCATAATCACAGCACCATTGATCCCATAGCTTATCATTTTTTAACAATACATTGTGTAGCAATTACTATAAACCTTATTTGTAATGTATGTTGTTATGAGAAAGGAACTGAAATGGGCCTGAATATGGACTCTCTTTGGGGATTAAGGGGTTAAGACAAGGTGTTCAACCAATACATCACCTGAGCCTTTTCTTTTTTAAAACAAAGCTGAAGGAAATGCTGGGCTGTAAATTGGAATCAGGGCAAGTAGCTGAGGAGTCGCAAACACGCACACAGCAGTGACCCACATAGCTGACAGGTAATGAGGCAGGAGGAGGCAGGTGGTCATCCTGGTGGGCGGGTAGATCTGTCCGTTATACACACATAAACACACACACACCCCAGATGGTCCCAGAGTCCTGCCTCCTCTCTGACTCTCTCAGAACCGCCCGAAAGTTCATCCGCAAGTCTCCAGAGGGGAGGCAGCGCCGAGAAACATATGCCTAAGAGTACAGTGGGGTGGAGATGGAGTGTAGTGCTGAAGAGGACGGAATGGTTTGCTGGCCTGATTGAAAAAAGAAGAGCAGCATCTGCTGGACATAGAGCTGAAGTGCAGTGTTGAACAAAACACACTGAAAACTGCAGCTCCCTTTAAAACATAACGAGAATGAAGGATTGATATATATGGCGAGGTGCCATTTCTCCAGCATGTTTTGTGTAGCCTTTTTTTAAATCACAGAGGAATCCTAAAACCTTTTCACAAAAAATGCAACCAAGATTTGCCTCTACGGTTGCTCTACAGGTTTTAATGGTCTGAGCTGGGTGATTAGTTTGCACTGGCCATTACAGCATGAATGACTGTAGTCTCACTAGTAAGCTTTACTCTTCCAAACCTGCCCAGACTCGTCATTCAGAATCATTATGGATTTGCCCATTGAATGAATAGAAGCCGAGGGTTCGGTTATGACCAGTACTCGTCCTTATTTATCACCCGTCCCTCTTCCCCTCATTAACTTTCATTTTTGACCTATTTTATACGAATGTCGGTTCAGGAGATCAACTTTCAGCCCCCATACAGTGACCAAATGATATAAAACCTCATGTGAAACCTCATCCCACCACATACCCATCCCTTCTCCCAAGCCCTGCTCGCATACTTTCCTGTATCCTTGCATTCCTTTTTGGGGAATACACTTCCAATGTTTGTAGATGTGTGGTGAAGTGTGAATGAGTGAAACTCAGTTCATTTACATGTGTCCAAACTATCATATGGGAGAGACCGTCCACTTTATCTGGAGCGTGGGTGGCAGGCCCATCTCAAACCGTCTTCAGAAACTTCATCTTTAGTTCTCCTCTACAATTATATAATAATGCTAAAATCCTCCACATTCTACTTGGTCACTTATTATGAGCATAATTGTACCACAGTAAGGGCCCTATTTTCAGACTGACGCTGAAAACTGGCCAAAACAGAGAGGCTCGGGAGAAACTTCTATCCTCAGGCCATAGAATCTTAACTAGGACACCACAGTACAAGTATTTTCTATTCATTATAACTCAGACTGAACTCTCTACCTCACTGTATCTCACTTTCTGTCTGCCATATAAGCCTATACATCACACAACAGGCCAGCACACTACAATTTACTGCACATTATATTTTTGCACACTGGACTTCCATTTGTAATGTTTGTTTTAGTTGGTGTGTACTGTTTTTCTCTATACTGTATATGTATTACCATAGTTTAGCCTCTTTCATTGCTATTTCAATAAAAATTATTTGATGTTTATTGTAGATAGGCCAACTCAGGAGCTCGTTTAGCATTTTTCACCTTCCTTTATGCATTTTGAGTTCAAAATTTCACATCCTTTATTTGTCACATGCAGTTTTACAGCATGTGACAAATAAAGGATGTGAAATTTTGAACTCAAAATGCATAAAGGAAGGTGAACGTGTTGCAAAGGGACTGTAGATCAAAATTGACTGTGGTGCAGAGGAGAAAACGGGCCTATAACACAGTTCTCACCAACTAACTAAACAGTGCTCCCCTGGGCCTGGAGCTCGTCGGTAGAGCCTCGGATTCCAGACGTGGTGCATGTACGGCGTGCAAAGTGTGGGGTGATAAAGCTTTTGCAAATGCTAAATGTCTGATGAAGGATGGAATTGATCTCACAGCAGGTATCAAAGACTTAATTGGCCACGAACAAACAAAGTCAAGACAGTAGTCTCAGCAGGCCTCCTGCTGTCAAAAAGCCACTCACAGTGCTAATTAGACTTCAATTGTGAGTTTAGATTATTTAAGAAATGCATATATTTTAGAATAAATGCCAGTAATTAGCTCAGTGGGAGTGTTATTACTTCTCACTGCAGGCCATGCCACGTGCATGTGGAATGAGGTGAGTGGGATCGTATGTGTTTCTCACCATGCTTAACATGCCAGAGAGTCCTGATTGGGGTGTTTATGTGTGTGTGTGTGAACGTGAGTGAGTTACAGATGGGTAAACAAATAGGTTCCGAGCAGCTGAGCAGGTGTTTCATTTACTCAAACACTACCTATGAGCATTCGGGGAGGGAGAGAGGGAGAGAGAGAATTATGAGGCATAGAGAGGTAAAGAGCCAAAACTGCTATGAACTCCCAACACTGTAATGAGTGAGAGAGGAGCTCCTGATGTTAACAGAATCCAGCAGCTGTGTGTGCTGATGATACCACATGCAGCTCGCTGGCACCTGACTTTAATACTCAGAGACTACATCTGCCTGGACCAGCAGGAATGGTTCAGACTACCCGACAAAGCAGGACAGGGTAATCAGAAATAAAGCTGGTTCTGCGGATTTGCAAAAGCAGATTAAAATCCAGCCAGCGAAATGAATATCTATTTTTTTTCCACCCATTTTCCAAATAAACATTTCTTGTTTTGAGAATTTCAGCTTAAATCAGGCAGTTTAAATCTAAGCCATCTGTTTTAACCCATTCGCTTCAAAATATCTTTAAAAAGCACTTCAGTTTTGAGCAGTAGGCCTACACGCAACATAAACCATTACATAATAGGAATAAGGCAGAATTCAGGATATACTGTAATATGGTGGCGGTGCTTAATGTGCCCCAATAGGAAATTGAAGTGATCCCATTGGAAAGTGTACACACTAAAATACAGCTGTCCAACACACATACACATGCACAGGGGAAAGTTTCCTGAATGTACTTTTCCTTAGTGTAGGGCCTTCCGATGCTTAAAAAAAACACCCAAGCTTAGTCTGCAAATTCTAAAAGCAGCAGAACACACCGTCAGAGCTTCAGCTTTCGGAATAGCTGCATTTTTAACACGAAAACAAAACACAGTTGAGATTGAGGCTCTCCAATAGAGGGCTTCAGGAATCCAACCACACTTCAGCAAGTAAATCACACACACATACACACACAAGACTAAGCCAACCACTTTAATCTCTCCCAAACCTAGGTCACACGTCTCCTGCATCATCAGGAATGAAAGGATCCATGGAGCAAATATAGATGATGAAACCTAAAATGATGAAGCTCAGGGACTGATGCATGAGATTTTTACACTAGATTTCCTGTAGAGGTCATGAAGGTGGTAATCAAGTTTATTTGCAGTTAAATGGCAAAAAAATCAAAACAAAATGGAACATCGGATAGAAATTTATAGGAACACAGACAGTGATCATAGTGAAGTAATGGGGAACAGAGCCAGGAAGACGGAAGGGCTTTAAAAAAATAAAATAAACCCAAATCAAGACAACACCCCCCTACCCTCCCCCACCCAAATAAAATACAAATAAATGCAAAATGACGAAAAGGCCAATCCCTCAGTTCTTCACGTTCTCAAAGAATTTCACCAGGATTCACCTTTAAACAAACACAAATACTGTCCAGATTACAGCGGGATCTTTCTCATTTAAAATCTTTTAACTGTCACTTCATCAGGGCTCAGGAGCATCAACATATTTAGGAGGACAGAGGAAGGCCTAAAATCATAAATAAAAAGCAACCAGAAGAAAGGCCAAAAAGATGGAAAGAAAGAAGCCTGAGATGATGGAAGTCTCCCTTTTCAAGCCTTGGTAAGCAGAATGGACAATTCTTTTGGAAATTAGCGAGCACGTCCAACAAAGCACACTAACGGAGAGCATCATTTTTAAAATGTGATTTTTAATTCTGTACATATAATAAATGTGATGACAGTGTCGATTGCTTTTCAGGTCACAATCCCGCATGTGCTCGAAAACAGCGCTCACTTTGAAAACGGTTAAGAAATCACCAGTTCTAAATCACTCAAGTCCACTCGTGCCGTATGCTTTCATTGTACAAAGATTCCACTACAAAGAAAGACAAAAGCGGGGAGGAGGAGCGCTGGTGCTCAGCTCGGAGGAAGCTGGCACCAGACTCTTCCTGCCCCAGGATTATTACCCTTTTAAACAGATTTAGAAAACAATTTTAGATAGTATGATAAATGATACAGGACGATCAGGACATCTGTAGTTAACCAGTGAATCATAAATCAGAACAGAAAAAAAAATATCAACCAAGTCCATAGACACCAGGAATGGTGCTGCATGTTTGTTTTTTTCTGTCCCTGTAAAATATGCCCGAGTAGTGAAGCTTCCACTGAAGATGAACTACCATATGGACTACAATTTCCATTCTCTTTAAGAAAAGCTCAACTGATACACTTCCATCCACGTGGCGTATCTGAACTACAACCTCCAGCTCAAGTCAGAGATGTACCCAAGAGAGTGCCTAGCCTCTCCACAATAGGAGAATCCTTCATCCATTATCAGAGCGTGCACCATAACACAACCCTATGCATGCCTACTTTACATGGAGGACCAGGGTCCCGATGTTGGGTGTGACAGCTAAGGGCACAATTTCTGTTCCCAAATCATTTGGATAACACAGCCCCCCTCCCCATCCACAGTTAAGCTGATGCATAGAATTTTATAGTAAGTTATATCTCAAGGAGTTAAGATGCATGTATGGCCAGTGAAGAGCACACTTAAAATACACTCAGCTTCCCATATAATCTATGTCAAAGTTTTTTTTGCACACCTTAAAAACAATGATTACAACGACTAACAAAAAATAAAAATAAAACAAAGAACAACAGGTGAATGGATGAAAAATGGGATTAGTAAGGCCATGGTAGAAAGAGAATCAAACACAAGGACTAACTGAACAAAACATGAAGACAATAACTTATTTGGAAACATTGGTAAGGATCTCAAAAGGTCAAATTGAAAATGTCTGTTTCAATCATTGATGCTGTCAGCTCAGTCCCACCCTCAGTGCCAGGGTACCCCCCTACCCCCATATCAACCTGTTCACAGTCCTCATGCATGCACGCATCTTTGAGCCCATCTCAGCTCCTACAATATGACCTGGACTTTATTTGTTGTTGTTCTGAAGAGAATGATTCCTATACTGTCTGTAAGTACGGGTGAATTAGTCAGACTCATCTTGTACTTAATACATGTACACAAGCACAGACACACATGCCGTCTCCCAAAACTGGCAACCCCTACCAAACCATACAGACCGCGGAGTCTAATAGAGCATCCTTGCCTGACCCTAACAGGTGGATTATTCCTCACCCCGGAGAAGATTACATAAGAGGAGAAGAGATGGCGGGAGGAGAGATTTAATTTATTATTGTGTCAAATAAAAAGGATAAAGCATGTCTCAGTAAAGGGGCTGGGGCATCTCCTAGCTCAGGAGCTGGCGAATCTCCTTGTGCATATGACACAGGAAGTCCACGTATGACGCGCCGCCACTGTTGTTTTTGTCCTCTACAAGGAAGTGCTTGAAGATGAGCTCCAGTTTGTCTTCCTGCTTCACCACCATCAGCTGGAAAAGAGCACACCAGGTCAGAATACAATATAAAAGGCTTTAACAAAAATGTGGAGGAAAAAGCAAAAGGTAACATGAATGGAAATAACATGAAGGTGCAGAGATAATAATAATCACAAGGTAAGAGAAGAAATGTATGCACAATAAACTGAAGGCACCTTCATGTAGCGAGAGCGCTGGGCACGGAAAGACTCGATAATGTCCCTCAGCCTCTTGGAGAACGGATTCTCCAGAAGCGGCAAAGATGTCTAAAAGAAGAAGAAGAAATGGAAGAAATGTAAAAAAACAATCAAACAGTCCAAGTCTGAGACAGGCAATGTTATATAATTCAATAAGCTAATATTTGTAGCTGCATCTTTGCATATCGTACCATACTGGAGTCTATCTGGCCGAAGGCAGCAGTACCAAAGATATTCTGCAGCAGCTCCTGCTGCGCATTGGCTCCCACCCAGAGGAAAAGGTTGAGCCCAGTCTCCAGTAGGTATACTCCCCCTTTAGACAGTCTCTCCTCCGAGTCCCTAATGGCCATGGGAAGAACATCGCTCTCCACATCCAGCTTGTGCTACACAGAGACAGGAGAAGGATGCTCACACTCATTTATGTATTCATAATCAAGACTAAATGTTTAATATGGATTAGAGATATAAGTATTTGAGCAAGTGTGCACGGGTGTTTAAATCTCATATCTCACCACTGGAAGCAGCCGTGGGTAAAAGAATACATGGCTCTCAGCCACATCCATAGCGCTGACCAGCTGTCTCAGGTAGGCACGATCATCCAGTGAGACATCAGCTCCAGGGAGCAGAACATCACTCTTTAGTACACAGTTCAGGTAAACAGGCAGCAGTTTCATACACTCTGGGAGGATCAGCTGCAAACACACAAACATGGAATGACTGGATGAATGAAATGTTCTTTTCTAGTCGGCTTGGCTCTGGTGTGCGAGCACAATTAATTAGCTCACATAAAACGAAAGTAGAGCTGCTAGAAGCAAGAGTCCAGAGTGTAGAGTGCAGATGAATATACCTGTCCAGCAGAAGATGGGCTGGCACAGTTTTTGCGGTAGCATGCCAGGATTTGGGCGCACTGGTTCACCAAAGTGTCCCGCACGTTTTTGGTAGGGTTGTTCATTACACTGCGATATGCTACAAACACAAACACATTTCATCTTGTAGGACTGCTGTTGTAATACATACTATACATCTGAATAAAAAAAGAATAAACGGAACAAAAACAAACATATAAAACAACATGTGTGGCAGAATGACCCAACACCGTCTCACTCACCATACTTGGCGAAGAAATTAATGATGGTATCTGTCTCACAGTTCCTGTACAGGTCAGCCAGTTGGGCACAGCAGTTCACAGCCATGTTGTGGACTCGTAGCCGCCGCTGACCGCTACAACTGGTGTATAGTACAGCACACTGCAGGCACACAGAATGAGTAAGTAACAATAAAATGGCCCAAAATACCCCAAAACAAATAAAAGCGGCTGTTAATCACACTTCCACAAACCTGCATGAGAGCACCCGTCTCCTCACTGAGCTTGTCATCATGTCTGAACTCCACTGTGACTGTCTTGTCACAGTCCAGGCCTGCCAGCTCCACATCTGTGGTGTTGCTCATGTAGAACGAGCCAAAGAAGTCTGTTGCCCGGATCCCTGATAGAGCACAATCCAAAATATGGTCAAAGTCTGCTCCAAACAGACAACCATTTTTTACACCTTGGACAGTGGCCACAAGGCAAATTGCATTTCATTTACAGCACCAAAAATATACTCACCAGTGCTGGTACGAACTCGCATCACTGCGTCAAAGCCCACCTGCTTTTGCACATCTTTCCTCAAATCGTTCAGAAACCTCTCCTGATCAGACTGGGCCTGACACACAAGTGCAGCAAACAAAACATTCAGTTATTACCCTTCCAAGTACAAGTACAACAGGCACAGCGCTTAAAGACACAAAGCCCATGTAATAATCTAAAAATAAACACCAGAGCCTCCCTCCTCACCTGGAAATAGGTGTATTTGTAGATAGAGCCCCCTGTTGACGTGGGGACCACCCCTAACGTTGCCACATCCACATACTGATTAGGAAAAAGGAACAGATCCACACAGCAGCCCTGTGCCACACACTCCTTGGCCAGATTAGCATAGAAACTGACCTGAGGCTGAAATAAAGACTGAGGAAAGCAATAGTAAAGAAGGTAAATAAACACACATTTAAAAGTTTCAACGCATAATAAAAATAACTAACGCTAAACTGGCCTATATTCAAAGTCAATGATATTTTAAAATAAACAGCGGTGACAAGTGCATCTTACCTTCTCTTTGTCTGTGCCCACCAGTTTCTTGTCCTCTCTGTTCTTCAGCTTGCCTGGCGCCTCAGCAATGGGAAGAGAGGAATGAAAGACAAAGAGCTTTCCTGCACAGTCTGCAGCCTGAGACAAAAATACAAGCCATCATATAACTTTTTTTGAGAATAGAAATGTAAACCTTCATGTTTTTGAGTACTATGAGAATGTTTCAAGGAAAAATGCCAACAACCTATCAGCCAGGGACAACTTTAAATACCTTAAGAGCTTCCAGTCCTGCTTGGATAACAGGACCAAACACCGTCTCCGTCTCTCGTGTGTCAGCAAACATGTCAGGGATCTGGTTCAGCAAACTAAGAATGTACAAAAGATGTCTCAGTTAAGTTATTTAAGACATACATAATAAAAACATAAATATGTTACAATTTACATATAAAATCATACCTTTCAATCACAACCCTGGACTCTGAGACATTAACGAGGAATCCATCCAGAAGTGGTACAAACATTTCTGCTACATCTGAGACCACCATCATTTGAGGCTGGGCCAGAGAGGCCTTAACATTGTAGAAGTGCAGCACTTTATTGTAGGTTACAAATCCTACTCGTATATTGGACTGCACCTCAGGGTTCTCTCTAAATAAATAAAAAAAATGTTATTATTAATAAGAAATTGAAAACAACCCTCATGTATGTGTCTTAATTATAACAGTCTTAATTAGTATCGTTCTAAATGAAAAAGGCCTAAAGCCTAATTGTCCAAAATCTAAATTCCAAACATTAAAAAATAAATAAGAAATATAAATATTTTATTCATTTATTTAACAATTTTACTTTACCTAGGCAAATAGTCCAACAAGGTCTTGAGCTCCTGGCACACCATTTTGACCATGCCATTTTTCACAGCATTGTAAGAGACATCGATCAAGAAAATGAAGGCAGGGGGCTGAGGAATCTTATTGTTCTATGGACAGTTAAGGAAAATGTAAAAATGAAAAACAAATTCAAATCTCCTGGACTGGGTCTAGCGTTCAAAGCCAACTCCAGGCAGAATGAAAAGTGATTGGGAACTCATACCTTACAGTAATCCACTGTGGCTAGGAACTCATAGCTACCCAGGGAGAGTTCTGGTCGTTCATAGCAGTCTACGCGCTTCCCTGTGTGGTCCAGATGCTGGAAGTAATGGGGAGGCACTGTGAAAAGAAACAGTTAAAAAAAATAAATGAACAAAGATAATGGGGTGAGGGAAACTATCCCTTTCAGGCATGTTGGATCACGCCTAAATCTCAAACAAGTTATTCAAAGCTCCATTTGCACAGTACACAAAGGTCAGGATTACGAAATTACCCCAGTTTTGCCACACCTGATGAGTAAAACCAGGCATGCTCACCCTCAGTGACGCAGCTGCAGAAGCCACACTGGAAGCGTCGGCCGCCCTCAATGAACTGCATGTAGGGACACATGTAGGCCTTACAGCGATTACAGCGAATAGGACCGCTTTCCCCATGGTCCACTAAATATGGGGGGCTCTGAGGGGGGGAAAATACACAGGTTAAAAGTCTACACACACACATGTCAGCATTTTTCATGGCAATATATAATTTTTCAGTCATTTTAGTGCTAAATTGCTAAGAAATTGAATGTACTAGTTTTGTAACAAATCATGGAAATTTATATTCCTTGTCCCCTGTAATCAGAGGTAGGAGGTTTGAAAGTATCCAATCCGAGAGTGTAATTTATTATTCCTTGCTGCAAACTCTCTGCAGCCCTGTGATGCATTTTAACCTCAAAGCTCTTCTTAAAGTCCTTTATTTTTATAACTGCAATTTAAATGAATTTATTACTGAACTTATCCCAATTATTTGAAAGAAAACTACAGCGCATACCAAAGAAAACATACATACATACATACATACATACATATATATCTATATCTATATCTATATATATATACACACATACACATACATACATATCTATATCTATCTATCTATCTATCTATCTATCTATCTATCTATCTATCTATCTATCTATCTATCTA
>JBBKCR010000101.1:30924688-30947953 GCA_037577295.1 Ladigesia roloffi
CTATCTATCTATATCTATATATCTATATCTATCTATATCTATATCTCTATATCTCTATATCTCTATATCTCTATATCTCTATCTATATATATATATATCTCTATATATATATATATCTCTATCTATATATATATATATATACACATACACATACAAGTTTCTAAACTTATATACACACACAGTAAAATTTTGCACACTCTATATTTGACAATGTTGTTGTGAATACATTTCAGGCTATGAAATTTGCAATGATGTCTTACTTCATCTGGAGGGAGAGTAGCCAGTGGTTTGATCACAGCAGCCAAAGGTACCTGGGACTGTTTAGCCATGTCTGAGGTGCAGGGCATGTTGTATGCTGTGCAGCGGATGAAATGCGGACTGGCATTGCCTGTAAACACACAAACACACTCTTTAATAAGTAAATGAGCTCATCAATGCAAATCAGTAAAACAACACGCTAAAAAGCTCATCAGTAAACCCTCAATCAACTTTGCCCAATTTTTAATGAACCACATGTGATAATGAGAGAATATACTACAGACCAATGGTATGGCTGATTCACTGTAACGGCTTTCCACAGAGTAGCAAAAAGGATTCTTCATATGATAAATGCTAAACAGAATGTAACAAGTCTTACCTTGATCTTTAACTTGAAAATTAGTAGTGACAAGAGGAGGGGCTTGACCTCGGACTCCTGTAACAAAAGGCTCATTGCCTTTGTTCGCTTTATCATCCTCAATCACCTGAATCTAAGCACAACCAAAAACAACGATACAGTGAGTCTCTAATCCAAGGTTCTCACATACACACATACACCCACCCCCACACTAAGACCAAGGGAAAATAAATCACTTCTACTTTTTACTGTAAAATAAAGCAACGTTTAGATGGGGGACCATGCTAACAGAGAAATGTAAACCACCAGGTTCTTTCAGTCACTTAGTGGGACATAAAGACTGAAACTAGCTAACATGCAAAGAGACAGAAGGGATTAAGATTGGAAGGGTACAAATGACATGACGTCTGAGGCCATAAGGACAATAGGCTCAAGTGCTTCAAGTTCAGCCACATCTCGAACAGTGTAGGCAGTTAGTCATATTCTTGTTTGCCCTTAAACTACATCTACACTACTTCTGCAAGCACAAATCTTTGCAAACAAAATAGGCTTGCACTGTTTGTAAAAACCAAACAAGCTGGCTCACTATGTGGGCCAAGCCTGAGGTGATGTTGAGCTTAATTCAACAATATAATGCATAATCTACACTGCTCTAACAAGCTCTTTTAACAATGTCTGAAAACCCAATTGAAGAAATCTTAACCATGTCATTGGTATAACAGAGAGGCAGGCTGGGATATGAATGAGTACTGAGGAGAGTGATTAGGGTAAGTGCAACAACAGAAAAATGCAGAGAGACACAGGGAACTTACTGGGCTGGGAATAGCATCTGGGTCTATTCTATGTCTTGTTTTCTGCACAGGCGGTATGTCAGAGGCTTGCTTTATATTTTAACAATTTAGTCCAGCAAATTAAAGAGAGAAGAGAAAAGCCAAAACAAAAATACAGAAAGAGAGCAGAGAAAAAAAAAGAGAATAAACAGAGTGTAACCACAGTTACAGAACCTCTGCTTTCAGACTACTATAATGATTATTAATTACATTGTTTAGCAATACCAGTGAGTATGGATGCAGATATTGCCAGCACACATGCAATATTCAAGCAGAGCTTTTTGTAGTCTTGACAGACAACGAATCCTCATACACTGTAACACCGCCATGGTGCATGCGTGCCAGACACAACAGACTCCAGAGCATGACCTTGCTTACAGAGATAACTGTATATATTTTAACATGTTATGCTAACATTTAACACAAGCTTGTATTTCACTTAAATATATTCTACAGACATATGTGTACAATTTAGAAGAGAACAGGATTTTTACACCATTTTGTAAAAAGCTAAAGACAACAGATGTGCAAGTGTTGTGACAGAAACTGAAAAAAGTGAGAGACGGTGCACAGGTGATCTTATCTGTATTTACCGGGCTAGGGATGGAGTCTGGGTCAAGTCTCTTCGGTGCAGGAGGAGCAGGAGCTTGTGCTGGAGGGGCAGCTCCATAGCTTTGCTGTCCAGGATACCCTCCAGCATAGACAGGCTGTGGACCTCTCACCTGCCCAAAAGCACCTGCAAAACAAATGACAAAATATAATCAGCAGGAAATTCAGGCAACACAATGACACCAGACTCGAATGTCTGCATATATTTCATTTGATCACTTTTCAAAATTGCTATATAAAACAAATGTGAGATTAATCTGTAATTTCAATTGGATTACTGCTATTGGTCAAAGTATACATGAATACTGGATATAGGCCTTGGCCCAAAACACTCATATTGGCACATCTCTACTAGCATTTACAGAGTTATTATAGAAATTCAATTTTATGAAACTTGAGTTAAAAGTTTTTTTTCTTGGAGTTATCTTTTTCATTTAAATAATTTCGAGACAAATGACAATGCTAAAAACTCAACCCTTGGTTCCAGATACAGAATAAGACCCCTCAGAGTACTCGCCATTCTGCTGAGGAGGATAGCCCTGCATTCCTGGCTGTGGCAGCGGTGGTGGTCCCGTCATGCCTGCAGTGGGTGGGCCAGGCAACATACCAGGCTGTGGAGGAGCTACATGGTTTGCTTGGGACATTGGAGGCCCCTGGGGGCCCAGAGGGGGGCCCTGCATGCCTGGGTGTGGAGGTCTGGGTGGAGGAACTCCTTGAGGTGGAAATCCAGCAGCAGTCGTTGGTGGAGGAGGATGTCCTGAGTGGAAAGAAGGGGGCTGGGACAAAGGAGACTGTTGTGGCATTAGTGGTCCTGCATATTGAGATGGGACAGAGGTGGGTGGGGGTCCTCCAGGGAATGCAGAAGGCTGGGAGGTGGGTGGTGGTGCCCTAGTGTGAGACATCTGCCCGCTGCCATATGATGCATTGGGAACTTGAGGTGGAACTGAAGAAAAGGGAGGCTGCGAGGGAGGAGGGGCATGAGGGAAGGGCTGAGTGGCAAGAAGGGGACCAGGAGGCTGACCCGGACCAGGCGCGGACAACGGAGGGGCTCCACCTGCCAAAGGCTGCTGAGCAGAAGCAGGAGCCCCGTAGTAGGGTTGAGAGGGTGTAGGAGTTACTCCATCAGTTGCTGGGGGCTGAGAAGGGACAGGAGATGTAAGGGGAAAGGAGGGGGGGGCTGAAGGTGTATAAGCAGAAGAGGCAGGAGCCTGAGATACTGTGGAAGGAGCTGGATGAAAAACAAAACAAAAAAACAAAAAACAGTCAATGACAGTTCTTTACAGATGGAGAACAAACATAATTTTGCTCCAACATTCTGCCATGTTTGACCCATCAGTCATAAAATATATACCATAGCCTCGGTCAGAAGGAGGTGGTGCAGTCGATCCAACCTGCATGTTTGCCATTTGACTGGTCATTTGCTGCATACTGGTTGGTGGAGCTCCAAATTGCTGGTTAAATGGAGGTGGAGGACCAGAAAGGTTCATTGCTCCTTGACTGTATGGCTGAGACAATGCTGGCCTACACAGAGGGAGAATAAATATACACTATAAGAAAAGACACTAAAAATACACACATTCTTAGGTGTCTGTCACTGAGAAAAACGTGGTTTAGAAACTTTAACATGCAACCTGAGACCTAATACACTATGAAAATGAATCTGCTTGGATACAGAGTTGCAAGCTGTAATTGTGACATTTGTGTTTATCTTCAACTGTGTATCTTATGGTCTCATCAACGTACACCCCATTAGACACTGAAAACTCTTATATTAATTTGTTTTACCTAAAAAACCATAGAGAGCATATATATATTTAGGTGTGTTTACATATATTTTGACCTCTTCATTATATCAGTGCATTTATCTTATGGCTTCAAATTCATGATTATGCATTTTGTCACCACAAACAATCCAACATCTGCCTTCTCTGGTAACAGGGTCTTACGTGCCCAGCTGTGTGTGTTAGGCACAGGTACACTTATTGAATTATGTGGATTGGCCACTGACAAACTAAAATATGAAACTACAACACTGTGTCAGACCTAATTAACTGAATCAAAGAATGTGGTGTATTTGGCCATAAAACATTAGAAAATCAGAAAAGTTACAAGGCGAAAAAAATAACGGCAAAATTAACTCACATTTACACCACAATTTTTAATACTTTGTGGATGAAAACATTTTTATCCATCATTTGCATAGTGGAACATCTAGCAGCAAGAGGCAGAGACATTTTTTTCACCCGAATAACTGTAAAAAAAGCAGCGCCCAATAGAAATGCATAAAACACTGACCTCTGGGGTGAGGCACCCATAGGTGGTGGTCCATTCTGTATGTCACTTTGTCCAAACTGTGAGTATGTCTGAGAAGCAGACACTGGGGGTGCCCCGGAGTCGGGGGGACCTCTCATACCTGCAGATTGAGGATCATGATAATGTAAAACTTCACCAATAAACTTTTTTAATTTTACAATATCAACTGGAAGCTGATTGATTAGTAACTTTATACAAATCTTATGATAAAGCAAATAGTACGCTTCCTTCCTGATATAGTGATAAACTCCATATTTTTAATCTAATCAAGTAATAGAACAAAATCCTTTTGATCCATTAGTTACTAGGCATCTCAGTTCAATCTGCATGCAAGTAACCAAAAAAACTCTGATTACAAGACTTGAAAGCAAAATCACTGACTTTGCCAGGCACGATTTTGGAAAGTGTAAAGAACACGAGAGAATGTCGTTAATTTGCAAATGTGAAAAACTGTGCGTATGACTGAAAGACAGTGTCCACTTGTGAGCAATGGACACAGTACAAGGACACCGGGCAATGAAATCAACCTGCTGTCTCTAGTAGCCCTGCAGGTGAGGCATGGCCCTGCTGTCCTGCACTCTACAGTCACTATGAACCACAGGGAACAAGGAGAAGGACAGGCTGCCAAGCAGAATTAAACCAGTTACCTAGGTCAAGAGGAGAGGAAGAGGACAGGTCAGAGACTAAGTTTGCTGCAAGAGCCTTAGAGGGAAAGCTTGCATAAGGAGAATATCCTGAAATACAAGAGAGAGAAATAAATGAAAAATGGGATATGCAAGAAAACAGGAGAAAGGAGCCAGGGGGCATGGGTGGGTGTGCTTCACGGTTGACTGGAGTTCTTCATTTTACTGCATGAAGAGCCACTGCCACTTATGAATATCTAATTAGATATCCAAATCCTTACGGAATTTTAGGGGTCTCAGTATTTCATGTTTATGTGTACAGAGGTCACCAATGCTCCTCCTGGAGACTTCGACTAGGACACATGTGGCCCATCTAATTAGCCCTTGAGACTGTGGGATGAGTTCTAGAGAGGGTGATATAACATAGTAATACTTGTATAGGCGCCATCACGCTCTATTTATCTGAGGCCTGGAAACATATCAGAATAAACTAAATGAACAGCAAAACTGTGATACAGTTCAGAAAAGCTAAGACTGCACAAGGAACTGGTGTTTACTTGAATTTATTTTAATACAGTTTTATACTATATTCAGTATATAACTATGACCTGCTTTATTGTAATTTATCACAATAACGATTAATGATACAGCTGAGCCTGGAACTAAGCTGTGTAATAATGTAGATGTTTGGCAGTAGAACTGATGACTACTGGCCTTCACAGGTACATGTTTTACACACTAGGTTATTACCACCCAGCACCATGTTAGAGACAAGCAGTTATTTATATGTAGGATGCATAGATGTCTAGACGCACTCACCTTGGGGTGGGCCTGGCTGGAAGGCAGATGCAGGGCCATTGTATGGTGCATACTGGGCTGGATACCCTCCTGGTACATGCTGGCTCCCATAGCTGGACTGGGGGTAGCCCTGGTAGCCAGGCTGAGGCTGCCCATAAGGAGAGGCCATTTGAGGTTGCTGGTTAACATTCATTTTCAGTTCATCTCTAAATCTGGGGAAGAAAAAGAGAAGGAATGGGTCTGTCAAGCTCTAGTGAGTGAATTCTGCATAATTACTGTATACTCATTATATTTTAGAAGACTGATGGATCAGGACAGCAACTTCATACTCTCCTAAACAATAATATCTGCAAGGTTTAACATTACATTTTTCACATTTGACAGGTGTTTACTCTATAGCTAAGGTTCAGATATGAACTTTACACAATTGCATTCAGATCTGAATTATGTGTCTAGGTTTAGGTCTAAAATTCAGGTTCTCATTCATTTTTGTATATTTTAGTCCTAAACATATACAGAATATTCAGCTCTTAATGCAGATGTGTAAAATTTATATTCAGCGACAGCGTAAACTCCAGTGAAGAAAATTCCACTACAACTATTAAAGTGTCAAGTGTAATATATATCTTATGTGAACACACAACAGCACATAGTGTAAACAGCATGACATTTTTCTCTGTATTTAACACATTAAACTGATAGAAGCAATGAACACAGCTCCAGGAGAGCAATGCGTGTGGATGAACCCTTGCTCAATGGTGCTTCAGGGATGCCAATAGCATTTCTGGGATTCAACCCCACAACCTTCAGAACACAGAGGCCCCTCCCTAATCACTGGGCTACCAAGTATAAGTCAAGAGTAAGGTGCAACTAACAAACCAACCTGTGTAAGAACACAACATGGATACTGGTCTTTCCAATACATACCTGTCTCTCTGAATCAAAATGTAAACAGTTAAATAACCCTTAAATTAAGATAACGCTAAGTAGTCGAGGAAAGAATTAAACTGTTTAAAGAACTGATATTGTGCGTTCAGGTGACAGTTATTACAAAGTGCATGGGTGGATTCTGTGCAGGTTATAAAACAATTAATTGTCCTGCGCCAGAAAACGTTAATGCTCTGCGATGTGAAAGTACCAGTACTAATAAAGTGAAAGAGCAAAGATGAGGGGGAGGGCGTTTCATAGCACGTAATATCACCGTCCAACACAACATAGACTTTTGAATAATTGAATGAAATCGACACCATGACGGTATAACTTACAGCTGCCACTGTGTGTAAACCTTTAGTGACAGTACCAGCCTGTTAACATACTTAAGCAGGATAAATGCCCTGAATGTTTAGAGAACTTAGTTGATCTGGGGCTAATAATTAGTTTTAATGAACAGGCTGTGGACAGATCAGTCTGGGCTGATTTTTATCAAGAAATCAAGATTAAAACTACTCACAACAGTCCAAATATACAACAGAAGCACTTTAAAACAAGCTACAACACATGACAATATTTCACAATATTAGCTGATTTAGCAGCTAGCTAACCGGCTCAGTTAGCCTCTGTAGCAGCTAACAGGTTAGCCACGGTGTTTTTAACAAGAAGCCAAAATTTACACTGTTGAATCTTTAAAACCCCCGACTTGTTCCTAATAAAACTCCAGCGTACATAAGAGACATGTAAAGGAAACCACCAACGGGCCCAAATAAACAACAAATGACCAAGTGACCAGCTATGAACATCACTGGGCCTATGTGAAGCTAACTCTTCTACAGATTAACAACAAGGTACATTTTTGTGATTTCCAGTTACATACACGTTAAAAAGTTAGCTGTTTTGGCAACAAAAACATACCAAAGCACAAACACAAATATAACAGCGAGAGCAGCCGGTTTTCGTCAGCATTAGCCAGGTAGCAAGCAAGGAAGCTACCAAGTAATACCAGTAAGAGTTAAATTAGACACTGTTGCTATATACTGACCTCCAATACAGCCAGATGTGTAAATAAACGTGGAAACAGACTCCTGTCTACAAGTAGAGAAGGCAGTAGACGTGTTTTTACACAAACGAGAGGCCAAACGTCGTGTTCCCGTTAGCCGCGTCCTTAATCCCTCTCTCCCGGCCCTCGGAGTCTCAGACACGGCTCTGACATTCGCTCCGGATCCACAGCAACTTTGTGCCACGTCCACATCCGGACAGGGGTGCACTGTGCACACTCGTTGCCTTACTAGGGCTTCTTCTCATCGGTAGGGCTGTGGGAATCTCTTCGCGCTCCAATAAGACTACGTAGACGGTGTGTAAACCGTAATGAGTGTTTATTCCACTCACAATCCAAGTTCTCTAGATAGTACACGAGTCGACATATTAGACCACAGCCACAGTCCTGCAAGAGTTTCACCCTGCACGTCATCTGTCAACACCCTGAAACGCAGTATGTATGAATGTGTGTTATTTATGTGACTATTTCACATTGTGCTTCTCTCTATACCGAGCCGAGACATTTTCCTGTAGGTGTGCATGACAGTAAATGAGTTGTTAAACCAGCCTTTGTTTACAGTTTGTAGGGGTAAGACGTATACATTAAATGGACAAAAAATATATGGACTATTACACAGTGACATTAGCGACATTGCATTCAAATACATAGACTTTAATATGGAGTTGGTCCCCCCTTTTCAACTATAATAAATTTAACTCTTCTTGGAAGGTTTTTCACAAGATTGTAGAGGTGTTGGACGAGAATAATGTTATTTACTTGACTTAATGACGTTGTTATTCTGCTTATGAACAGCAAACATGCATGTCCATAAACTAGTCTTTAATCGTAGGTTGTAAGATTATTGACTTTATATGGACAAAAGTATTTGGAGTTTTACACAAACAGGGACATTGGATTCAAGTACAAAGACTTTAATTTGGTCCCCTCTTTGCAGTAATAACAGCTTTCACTCTTCCTGGAAGGCTTTGCACACGGTTTTTGAGTGTTTCTTTGGGGAAGGTGTGTCCATTCGTTCTGTAGAGCATTTATGAGGTTGAGACAGTGATGCTGGATTAGATCTTAAATGTGTTGGATGGGCTTGAGGTCCAGGCTCTTTGGAGACCACTCAAGTTATTCCAAATCAAATTCTTCTAGCCTTGACCTTGTGGAGATTGCTTTGTGCACTGGTGCACAATCCACAAAGTTGGAAGCATGGTGTTTTCCATAAGTCTTGCTCTGCTGAAGTGTTAAGATTGCTCTTCACTGGAAGTAAGGGACCTAGCCCAAATCCTGAAAATCAGGTGTCTCTTAGTTCTTTTTTACATATAATGTAGGAGTCACTTCATTTAAGTTTATCACTATAATCCTTATACCACTGTATCACTTCTCTGTAAAAAGAGCTGAGACATTTTTCAGAAGTAGTTGTGGCTGACAGTAAATGGGTTTTAAAATTAGCCTTTGTTTACAGATTGTAGGTGCGAGATATATTTTTTATTTCTTGAAGTGAAAATGAATATTATTGTTATTATTTTCAGGTATTAGGAGCAACCTGGTTTGTTTTAGATACCATGCCAGGAACAACTATGGATGCTGGTCCACTCTCAAGAGGCAAGAAGCTAGTCCATTTAGATCTAAAGGGAGCACCTCCTAGAATTAATTACTTGCAGGAGGTAAGTCCACAGTAGTTCTGTTCTTTAACTTGTTTTAATGAAGCACTGTATGCAGTGGCGTAACAACATGGGCCCTGGTGCGAAAATTCGATCCGGGCCTAACACAGTTTCAAATTTATCCCGAGGTGGTTCTAGCGCTGATACATGCAATACACATTAAGGGTGACTACAATCCTCTCTGCAAAGAACCAGAAGTAGTTTATATAAATTGCAATTATAAATAAAAAAATACTGTAATATATATAATATAAAATATGTGCGTGCTGCTGTACTTTCTGCAGCAAAACAAAACAGTCCGAGATTTCGCATCTTGTGGCTAAAGGTGCTTCACGGCAGCCACGCATCTCCCCATCGCTCCCTTTTTAATGGAGCTTTCTGCAAACCTGCAGACCTGGATTACACATGTTTATATTCAATGGTTGGATTTTTTATGCTGAGTTTTTTTTCTTAAAGGAGGTGGGTCTGGGGTAGTGACGAGGCCCGAGAGATCATGGGCCCGTGTGACTGCACCTACTGAACCTGCTATAGTTACACCACTGACTGTATGTTTTACTAAGTCTGTCTCTCCTCAGTTGATACACCTTTTTGCTGATCTTGGTGCGAATGGCTTACTCATTGAGTATGAGGACATGTTTCCTTATGAGGGAGAACTGAAGATTCTGCAATCAAAAGCTCATTCAACTTACAGGTGAATGTTACATGTAAAATTAACGTAGAGTAGTCAACGAAAGAATGGTTTTGAAAGGTTTCTCTTGGGTTTTTCACATGGTTTTCTATACAGCCGTGAAGATATTATTTCAATTCAAGATACTGCCTGCTCCAGAGGTCTGGAGATCATTCCTCTTGTGCAGACATTTGGACATCTTGAAGTGAGTGAGATTAGCTCTAAATGTTATAGCTATATTAGCTAATAAAGTTATGATATGCTTTTCCTGATTGCACTCAACACCTTTACCTAAGAAGTTGGTGAAACCAACATTTGCAGAATGCAAACTTTTTAATAATGCCGACTTTTGTTTCCTACGTAAGGGACTAATAAAGGGTTATCTTATGTTATATTATCCAGTTTTTCTTGAAACACAGCACCTTTAGCAGCCTGCGAGAGGTCAGCCACTGTCTGGGGACCCTAAATCCACACAAAGAGCAAGGAGTCACTCTCGTCCTGGAGATGGTGCGCCAAGTTATGGAGCTTCACCCTAAAAGTACTGCCCTGCATATTGGAGCAGATGAGGTACAGTACATTCTAATGGGAGGGGGGGATTGAAAACTGAAAACCGCATCTCTGTTGGAAATAGGCCATTATATACTGCTAATATACTGATTAGGCCAAAAAATAGTAAGCAGTGTACAGTATTTGAACTCATTTCTTCAGCATACCAAAGATGCTTGGATGAATTATTACTTACTTATTACTAGAGCTATCTTTCTGATGTACTGTAACCCATAACGGTGCACAGTCTTTTCAGAAAGACTTGATCATGGATGAAACTGCCTATTGTAACATGCAGTACACAGTACAGGCTGGTACAGAATACAGTATTCAATACACAGTATACAGTCCATGTTTAACGCCACATGTTTGTTTTTTCGTTGTAATTAAGTGATCTAACTCCTTTGCAATTTTTTTTCATTTTGGTACATAATTTGATACAATGCCCACAGATCCTTATGTAGGATTAAAGGCTCCATATCCTAGACTTCCCAGAGGTTCACTTGTTTAACCTTCGTGGTTTTATACCACTTTTACAGAGCCACCATTAGAATTGAACAAGCTTTTTTGATGCAGTGCTTTTAAAGCTGATTTAGGTAAAAGAGTTCTGTTCTTATCTGCTGAGCTACATTATGCCTCATTAAAAAAGAATACAGATCTGAAGAAATTCCTTATAACATAAGTCTGAATGTAGGCTGAATAGGTAGTAGTTGGTTTTGGGTGGTTCTGAAGCTTAGTTTACAAATATGGACTGTATGGCCTGAGAAGTTGTAATGGGGATGAGGAAATCAGCAAACTGGCAAAAGATTCTTCGCTCAGAAGAAAGACTTTATTTTCTTCTAGAGAAGGAGAGAACATGTCCATGGCAAGACTTAATGGCAACAGCCTTTTACAAGCGCTTTATTTTAATCTTAAATATTTAGCTAGAAAACATAGGGTGTGCCCAATAACAAAATCACATTAATATGGTATTTAAAGAAAGACTCATTCAATTTTAGGAGTCACAACCTGAATATACTGATTTGCCTTTAGAATATAAGTGATTTGGTCAATTAAATGAGCAAATGGTCCTTTTTGAAACTTTGACAATTTTCATGTTTCACTTTATAAACTTTGTGTAATATTTGCTTTTCCATGGTGTGGGCCCTTTAAATCTATGTGAATTAAATTATGTCCTACATGTCCATATTTATAGAAATTAACGACTGTAAAAGTTTCAATAATTCAGAAAATGGATTAAATTAATGTAAAATGTTCTGGGCAGAGCCATCTAGTCACATGATTGCTGTAAATCTCTGAGTTGTGTATCTCCCCAGGTGTACTTGCTGGGTGAGGGAGAAGAGTCTAAAGAGTGGTTAAGCATTCCAGGCCACAGTGTTAACAAACTGTTCCTCAGTCATATCACCACAGTGGCAAAAGGCATTCAGGAGAATTATCCCAGCCTCAGCGTGATAATGTGGGATGACATGCTCAGGTGCATGACCTCTGACACCATTAAAGGTAAACAAAGGAAATAATATAGTTTTTTTTATTTCTAATCAGGTACCTCTGTGAGAATGTAAAATATGCCTTGTCTTGTAGGATGCTCCAGGTTATTTAAATGTCTTCATTTATCTAAAATGACAATTTACAACTTTTAAAACCTTAATAGGCATTGAGTCAAGCCTACGTTTAATGATACAGGGTTCCTCGTGTGAGGTAGGGATGTGTATTATAGTAACTAGTGGTCAACTGATATATCGGTTTTGCTGATTTATCGGCGCCGGTAATTGATTCCCAGAACTATCGGTTATCGGCAAAAATTCACGCCGATAGTTTTTCCGGGTTACTTTTCGTGTTAGTTTGAAAGCATGTCTTTAATTTACCTCAATATTTATTAATATATTCATATTTATTTAATATAGCACATTTTCATGATTTAGTTCTGTTTTTTAGTTTTTTTGTAATAAAGTTCAGTGCTATTTTACATGAAGTGTTGTATTTTATTTAGTGATTTTTTAAATGCCAGTATCCATTTAAAAAACTTTAGGTTAACTAATCGGTTATCGGCAAGTGCGGACAAACCTAGCTACCGGTATTGGTAAAATTCAATATCGGTCAACAATAACGTTGGCTGATGCTGAAATGTGAGGATGCTTTAAATGTGAGGATACTTGCAGAAACCTTGGGTTTGAGTTTATGAGGGAAAAGTTATTTTATTCAACCACTAAAAACAATGCAAGGTTTGACAAGAGTCCTCTCCATACACTAAATGACAGTTTTGCTATTTGGATGCTCTAGATAGTGGTCTTGTTGGACTGGTGCAACCCATGTTATGGGACTACAGCCCTGTTCTGGATGTGGCCAACAATAGTAAGTGTTCCTCTGTACAGACTACCAAAATAAGGAGGATTACTGATTACACAAATCTACGTAATTACAGTCCAGGAAGCAGGTGTACAGTGTTATGTTAGATTTATAATAAGATAGCTACATTTATTTAGGGTTGATTTGGACACATGAAATATGAAATATGCTAGTTTAACAGAAAAAATGTTATTTTTATATTCTCCCAATTCAGTTATGCTAATGGAGAAATACAGATCTGCTGGGTTAATACATCAGTGGGCTGCAAGCTCTTTCAAAGGCTCAACCACTGTACACACCTGTGTGACCAGTACCCAAAGACATGTGGACAACCATCTCCAGTGGTTAAAAGTGGCATCTGATCTTTCGTCTGGCATCGAACTGCAGGGAATTGCACTCACTGGGTGGCAAAGGTATTTTGCCATTCAAGTTCGTAGGAGTTTTTGACGCAGGAATTTCTTTTCTGAATAAGATTCACTGTATCTGTATGTTTTTCTGTAGATATGATCACCTGTCTGTTTTGTGTGAACTGATGCCCCTTGGCTTGCATTCTCTTGCCTCTTGTCTACAGACTCTTCTGCATGGTTAGTCTTCTTGACTTTTTTTATTATTATGTGAGCAAATATTACATTTAACAGTGATTTTTGTCTGCTTTACTGATACTTACCCTTCAGCCATAACATCAACACCACTTCACTAAGATTGCAATGGCTACCCTTGTGTTGCTATAACAGCTCTCAACCAAGGCACGGACTCCCTAAGACCTCTGAAGTCCTGCTGTATTATTTGGAACCAAGGCAGCAGATCAATTATGTTCCATACGTTGTGAAATGGAGACTCCAATAATTTTCCAACCCATCCCACAGATACTTGATCTTTTTGAGATTTGAGGAAGTTGGAAGCCAAAGCAGCACATTGAACTCTGGGTCATGTGGCTCATATCATTTCTGAACAATTTGTGGCAGAGCACATAATCCTACCGGAAGAGGCCTTTTCCATTAGGAAGGTCCTTTGCAATAAAGGAGTGTCCATGGTCTGAAGTAATATTTAAGTAGATGATACATGACAAATAACATTTGTGTATAGTGTATAGTGTATTCAGGAACTTTTTGCTTATTACATAATACATTCCAAACCTTAACAGGTGCTATTATACCAAGATATATAATGCTATTCATTTCACCGGTCAGTGGTTTTAATGTTATGGCTGATCAGTCTGTGCAGAAATAACCTCTCAGAATACTGAAAAACTCACAACGCCCATTTGAACAACTGTGTATTTTTAGGAAACTTTACTCAAGAAGCTCAGAATAAGGTGATGGAGGCACTGGGCAGTGGCACAACTGAAGTAGGAGACATAGGAAGGTATTACACACTCAAACATAGTGATGAAATATTCAATGTATTTGTATTATTTCATTTTGACCCTGGAAAGCAGGGAATTCAACTTTAGACCAGTGTCTCTGGGATTCTTTACCTGGAGTAGGTTATGAATTAGAGGCATTAAGGCAAAGATACCTTGGTAGAACCCAAATGTTTCAATGTTTTGTTTTGAATTTTAATCTTTATTTTTTCTGTAATTCTCAGCATGTAATGATGCTGGGTTGGTGGTAGCCTAGTGGGCTGGACACTTCTCTCTAGACCAAGAGGTCATGGGTTTGCATCCTACCTTCAGCGTAACACCACTGGGTTCTTGAGCAAGACCCCAAGTTGAGACTGTCCCATGTAGTTAGCGGATAAAAGCATCAGCTAAATGCCATCTATGTAAATATAATTCACTGCCAGTGTGTTTTGTCAATATAGTGAGCATGTGGACAATGTTAAAACTAGATTCCTGCATAAGGATTTCAAATGAAGGTGTAAAATATTAAGTAATGGATTTTAGAGACGTTTTTAAAAGAAGTATTTTAGCGTGTGCAAAAAAGCGTTGCTTGAAGTGTTATTTCAAATGTTCAAATATTATCTGACTGCTTGCTTTATTGTTGTTTCTTTGGTTCAGGTTGTTTCAGGAAAACTGCCGGTCATTCACTGGGATGAAGCTGGCTGAAATCATCGTACAGCTAACAACAGTGCTGGAGTCAGAAGAAGTCAGACACTTTGAAAGCACAATGTAAGTTGGCTGGTAATGCTGGTAAAGTGCTGATGTATCACCAGGGGTTTATTATGTCTGAATTACCCTTATCAGAGCAACTTACAATCAGGAGTTACAAGGACAGTAACTGAGGATTAAGGTCTTGCTTAAGAACACAATAGTACACAAAAGTGGGAGGAGTTTGAACCTGAGACTTTGTGTTTATCTGGTTCCCAGGCAAGTGTTTTATCCACTTGGCTACTAACAGCCCTATGATTTTTTCTACACTCCCTGTGCATTTCTCATAATTTCACAAGCAGGTCTCATTCTCTATTGGAAAGAGAATCACTTGTTCACCAGCAGTGTTTTCTTAAAAGTCCGCTAAATGTAAATTTGTTAAAACTGTATGCTGCTAAGATCACCACTGGAAAACGCCATTGACTGTTCAGTTTAGTAATTCCTCAAAAGAACTAAAAAGAGCTGAGATAAACAACTGGTTTCTGCTGACTTTGTGGAGTTTCTTCTGGAATGTATCTGAGTGGCCTGTTTACTACATGCTATATCATGAGGTAGTAAAGAAACAAACACTGGTGATGTGGTTTATTCAAATTATATACAAAATTCATATTTTTTTAAGTGGATGGTATTGTATATATTTATTTTGTATTTGTTTTATGTAGTTTAGTGAGGAAGATGCGCAGGGGTCCAGTGTTTTAGAGATGAAGATGAGGAGTGCTGTGTGTTAGTGAGCAAGATGAAATGGTGAGTGCTGTGTTAGTGAGGAAGATGAAGAGAGGGAGTTCAGTCTGTTAGTGAGGAAAATGAACTAGGATCCAGTGTGTTAGTGATGAAAATGAAGAGAAGGAGTAGTGTGTTGGTGATGAAGATGAAGATAGTGGACCATTGTGTTAGCGATGAAGATGAAGATAGTGATCCAGTGTGTTAGCAATAAAGATGAGGAGAGTGGTCCAGTGTGTTAGTGATGAAGATGAAGATAGTGGGCCAGTGTGTTAGTGATGAAGATGAAGATAGGGATCCAGTGTGTTAGCGATGAAGATGAGGAGAGTGGTCCAGTGTGTTAGTGACGAAGATGAAGATAATGGACCAGTGTGTTAGTGATGAAGATGAGGAGTACTGTGTGTTAGTGATGAAGATGAGGAGTACTGTGTGTTAGTGATGAAGATGAGGAGTACTGTGTGTAATAGATGATGATGAGGAGTACTGTGTGTTAGTGAGGAAGATGAAGAGAGGGATTGCAGTGTGTTAGATAGTAAAGTGAGGGTCCAGAGTGTTAGTGAGGAAGATGAGGAGTGTGGTCCAGAATGTTGGTGAGGAAGATGAAGAGAGTGGTTCAGTGTGTTATTGATGAAGAAGAGGGGCAATAGTGCAGTGCGATGCTGCAGGAAATAATAAGTGAGGATGTTAAATATTGTGGTTTTGACAATAGGATTGTGTATATATGAAGGAAATTTGATTGAAGCAAAGTGTTACAGACATTAAAATTGTTGATACAGAGTAAGACAGACGAACTAAAATTATTTTACTGTAAAAAAAATGATGTAAAGTCATGTGTGAACACACAACAGCACTGCACAAAGAGTGAACAATGTGAAATTCTATCTCTGTATCAAACCCATTCACCAGGTGAAGAAGCAGGCAGCCAGGAACCCAGTGCCCAGGGAGCAGTGTGTGGGAACTGTACCTTGCTGTACCTTGCTCAAAGGTTCCACTAGCAGTCCTGGGATTCAAACCCACTCCCTTCTGATTGCAGGCGCACCTCCATAACCACCAGGCCACCAGCTGCCCTGTTATATTTATAATGGTCACTTCAGTACCGTGTTTGTGTGCTTTTCTACCTCTGTGTGTTGGTTTTATTTCCACAAGAAAAATGTTACTGGTTAAACCAGGCAATATATCTCATTATATTTGTGTTCTTGTACACAGGTTTGTGAGAGGCTGGTTCTCCCCCTATCACAGGCAGAGAAAGATCATCAACCCACTGTTTGCTGAACAAATTCAGAAACAGGCAAAAATGTATGCTTCTTAAACTGCACTGCACTTCCTCACTGTTCTGATCCCACATTGTTAAGTTAGATTTTAACTGAGCGCTCAGAATTGTTTTATAGCCTGTATTGTAACTTTATCACATTAAAAAACAAGAGTTACAGCTCACACACCCTGTTTATCATATTATCTGATTTATGACAAGTCCTTAAGCCAAAAATGCATTCTACTTCTTAATCCTCCCCTCCCTCCAGGTTTGTGGAGGCTGTGGAGTTCAAGGTACAGGGGGTGTGGCAGGAGATGGGCCTACTTTACCCAGACTCTACCGTGGAGGAGTGGATTGCACAGCATGTCACTCCAGTGCTGAAGCCACTGCAGGACTTACTGAAGGACATTAGTGCTTCACTAGAGGACATGGGACTGTACATTAGTGATGCTGCAGGTCAAAGTGGCCAATGAGTTTTTTTAAGCTAAAAATGGTTGGATATACTACTGACTGGAGGAAAATTAGGTAAACATGTTTATTTTCCTTGTTTTTTCTCTGTATCTTATGTAAAATATTGTGCTGAAGTTGTATATAATATTGAATAAAAAATGAGAACTGAAATCAAATGTAAATGATGTCTCTGGATGGGTGGAGACTCTTGGGGATTGAAGTAAATATTGGATTTAGTGGTAGGTGGACTGGTAAGGTTTGTGGTCTATGTTCCAGATTATTTTTAATATCTACCTTTGAAATGTGATTTGATTGTGTAAAGGTGAGTCATTTTAAATAAAACAGTGATAAGTCATTATTAAAAATGTAGGTATTCTGTGGAACTTGGTTTTAAGAGAATTTAAAACTGGTAATGCTCAGTAAACACGTGGAATGTGTGCTGGAAAAAAAAGTTGTGAAATCCTGTAAACTGAAGAATTAATTGACTATAATTATTTAACATGTATAACAATGCAGATCAAAATGATTTATTAAGTTTACTGATAAACCAAGAAAAAATTTAAGGCAAACAAAAAACAACTACAGACTCTGAATCTCTCTGTGGAAATCACTTTAAATTTTTAAAACGTTTTTATTTAAATAATTTATTTAACTACTATTACTACTACTACTACTACAAATAATAATAATAAGAAGAAGATGAGGAACAACAAGAAGAAGAAATTATTACACAACAATATAATAAATATTATTATTGATATTATTATTATTTATTATGTATTATTAATAGACTAATCAATCAACATAAACGAAAACTAAATACAGACACTTTTCTCTCTTTACAATTCAATATTTCACGTTAAATACTGTTTCTTTTTTTAGATAAAGATTATTTAAATACTCTTTAGGTAATATGATCGAATTTAAACTAGTTTGATCATTTTAGCCCAGACTCTTATTCTGCCGTGTGGTGTTGCTATGGACCCGGTAGTGCTCTCCACTACCTGTCTCTTCCATGGGTCGTTTGAATAAACAAGCCAGATAAATGTCGTTTGCTTTTGGGTTATAAAGTATGTCTTCTCGGGACAGCGTCTTGTACATAATGTGCCCTGTCCGTCCCGGTTATCAGAGCGTTTAGCCCGAGTCCGTTTCGTTTTTACGGAGCTGTGCTTTTAAGAAAAATCATTAAATTGTGGCCAAGTCGCTAGGTGCTAGCCGGCTAGCTGTTGTTTACATAATAGTCTCTCGGAGGGGAGTCCTCTCTCCGGCTGGAGGAGTTTAGTATTCAGATCTCTGTTGGGACGGACTGATCTGAAGTCTGTGAAACATGGCTGAGTTACACATCGAGGCGAACGCGGCCGGGATCCTCGAGCAGAGTGAGCACCGCGCCACGGTCAGGCTGCCCTCGCCCACCCTGGTGCTCCCGCCCCGTAGCGGTTTGTCCAGCCCCGGGGTGTCCGGATCCAGAGCCGTGTTCGGATACCCTATGAAGAGCAGCCCGAGCTCCCCCTCAGAACCCGCGGAGAAACCGGGCTCCCGGTGGGTCCGGCTGAACGTCGGGGGAACCTACTTCGTCACCACCAAACAGACCTTGTGCAGGGAACCCAAATCATTTCTATACCGGTTATGTCAGGAAGACCCAGATCTAGACTCAGATAAGGTGAGCACTATTTTTACATGCATATCTCTGTATCCATTTGCATAATAACCTTTACCATGCAGTGCTTTCCCAGGACTGGTAACATCTGTTTTAAAAAGTATGTTTAATTTGAAGGATATAACACTATTTTCGAAAATGTGCTAAATCTGCACATTGTGAGATCTCTGTGACTGGGAACACTTGTTTTAAAAACATATGAGTGTAATAAAGTGCATAGATCTGTGCATACAGAATGTATAGATCGATGCATACAGAATAACTAGGTATATACTGGTAAAGTCATTAAGATCCAGACCTAAATTCAGATGAAGTGAGTTTCTAAACACTAATCTAAAAACGTGCAAAGCTGTGAAAAGTTTGAGATCCCTAAGACTAGGGACACTTGTTTTAAAGGCATATAAATGTAACATGTGCATAGATCTGTCTGTGAATACCAAATATATAGATCTATGCATACTGAATTAATAGGTCAGTCAGGAACATCCAGGAGATTTAGACTCAGATGAGATGTGTTTCTGAGCACTATTTTTTCTCACAGCTTTAGAGTTGCACAGTAGCTACTTGTAGATTTGCATCTATCTTTTTCAACAGAGGTTCCCCAATTCAGTTTTTGGTTAATTAATTAAATGTGTCTATGAAGTGTTAATTTGTCATATGTGAACACAGCACAGCACACAGTCTGATAAGTACAAAATTGTTTTCTGCATTTAACACATTCTACAAGTGAAGCCAGGAAAACAGCTCCTGAGGTGCATTGTGTGGGGAGGGTACTTTACTCAAGGGTGCTTCAGCAGTGCCTCTAGCAGTCCTGGACTTTGAACCGACAACCTTCTGATTGCAAGGGCAACTCCCTAACCACAAGTACACCAGATTACTTAATTGAGCATGGGTGTCGTAGCCATTTAAACAGAGGGGGATGTGTCACCTTCTTATTTCATAATTATATGTTTGAACCCCACATTTAACATAAATAATTAGTTCACCAGCACTGTTGAATCTTGAATAATTCGTGAAAGAATCCACTCCACTAAACCGATAGGACACACACTGCTGGAAATCCGAGCAGCCTGTCTCTGCACTGAGGTGTCACTTCACTTGCATGTGGTGAGTTGGAGGAAAACCCGAGCTGACTTTCAGTGGTGTGTCTTGTTCCATCGATCAAGTGGAGTGGATTCTTTTAGGAAAGATTCAAGATTTAACAGGGCCAAACACCCCCACCTCCAAAAAGGGCGAGATTTGCTCGCACAAAGCAACTCCGCCACCACCCGAACCCCACATGCACAAACCCTGCCCCCACGTGTCCCCCTCGCATAAAATGCTTGAATTCACTGCTGGGTAGAACACGGCTATATGAAAAACTTTAAATTGTGCATAGTGATAGTTTTACAAAAAGTGCTGAGATCTGTCAATGCATTTCTTTATTGGTGACGTCAGGAAGATTCAGTTTAGATTCAGATATGTTGCGTTTCTCTACACTGGTTTTTACATTCACAGCTTTGCAGGTAAACATAAGCACTTTATAGACTTTCAGTATTTCTTATAATCACACATAAACTCTAAAAACAGTTGTTACTAACACTGGTACTTGGGATGGGATGCTTAATTCAGTATTACCTTTAATTCACCACTGAATAATACATAAGAAAGAAATGGACAATGTGCATCCTTGTTTGGACCCCCCACATTTAAAATAATAATTAGTTCACCAGCGCTGTTGAGTCTTGAATGTTTGGTAAAAGAATCCACTCCACTAAACAGAAAGGACACAAACCGCTGGAAATCTGAGCAGCCTGTCTCTGTACTGACGAGTCACTTCACTTGCATGTGGTGAGTTGGAGGAAAACCCGTGCTGATGTCCC
Organism: Ladigesia roloffi; assembly: GCA_037577295.1. NCBI lineage: Eukaryota > Metazoa > Chordata > Actinopteri > Characiformes > Alestidae > Ladigesia > Ladigesia roloffi. The sequence continues at coordinate 30,945,706 of JBBKCR010000101.1, forward strand.
ATGGTGTGTGTTCTTCTATCGATTAAGTGGAGTGGATTTAAAAAAAAAATTCAAGATAAAAAAAAAAATTCAAGCCCCCCAAAAAGAACAAGATTTGCACACACACAGCAACTCCGCCCCACCCAAACCCTGTCCCCTGCACACAAACCCCGCCCCCACGCGTCCCCCTCACATAAGAAATGCCTCTGACACCCCTGTGTATTGCCTATGTCAGGAAGAGACAGATATAGATTTAGATGAGGGGAGTTTCTTCAAGCGAGTTTTTACTTTCACAGCGTTGTGGATGAACAGTAGATGCTTGCGGAATTGTAATTTAATATTTTAAACAGTTGTTCCAAATATCAGGTTTTTTGGACAGCATACTTAACTGAGTAATCCCTTCATTGTTAGACTGTACACAGCTAGGTAAAGGACAACTGTAAACTGTGCTTAGTGGGAGGTCCTTGGGACTGGGAGCATCTGTTTTAAAAACATGTTAGCACGTTAGCCAAATGCATAGATATGGCAGTGCATAGAAAATGCATCCATACTTCCAAACTAACAAAAGTGGGTGGTGCACTGAAATAAGATGGATCATATTACTATACCCAGAGCAGGACAGATGTGTAAAGTTCTTCTGAGGACTTCCTTCCTTACACCCAAGGTATAAATTCCAGCAGGTGGTGAGAGTCTTAGAAGCTGATACTTTACTGTGCTTGATCAAACAGCAGGCAGGGCCAAGCTGGGTAAAGTGTATTTTTATTGCCTAGATGTGACTTCACACACGGGTAATTAAATTGTAATTATTAATTATGCTGTATTTCTGTAATTATTAATTATGCTGTATTTCTACACAGAACTTTTCTCACTGTTCTTTGAGTAGGTCTATTAAAGGTGTACACACACCAATATAATGTAATGCACATACACTACACATCAATTGTGTTGTTCAGTGTAAAGAAATAGTTCTCAGCTCTGTTGCTGAGATGAGGAAGATTATTAAAATGTGGGTTGGGCTAGATCTTTGGTCTTTTTTGCATCTGGTTATAAGCTATTATGTTCTTTCTGTACAGGATGAGACAGGAGCGTATTTGATTGATAGGGACCCCACATACTTTGGACCCATTTTGAATTACCTGAGGCATGGAAAACTGATCATCAACAAGAACCTTGCAGAAGAAGGTAATACGTTCTGTCTTTAATCCATCATGCTAACAGGTATGACGTGGTTTCCTTCAGAAGTTTCTTTTTTTTTTACCACATTATTACTGAAACTCAGTGTCCCTGCAGCATAGTTAAAGCCACAGAAATGGTATGTATTTCTCAGAGGGATATTATAAGTTCAAAGCAGGGGTTGGGTCATAATCAAAACCTTATAATGTTACACTATTAGTGCTAAACCACTTAGACCTTATTCCAGATTACTTTCTCATTTTCAAATGTTTAATCTGACCCACAACAAAGTTTAGTTGACTTCTAAAATTAATTGAAACTTGACTTCTAAAGTGGTAATTTTGGAAAATAGTAATTTTAAGTTGATTGTAAAAATGATAGTCAGAGGTTACTGATGGAGGATTTCACAATTTCACCACTGGATGTAAATCAATATCTCACGCCATATCTCTCTAATTATAGAACACTGTTTTTAAGCTGCAGTAAAACTTGTTAACACCAAGATGCACAATTGGACCCTAAACAATTTAACCATGGAATAAAAATGGAATTTTGTATTCATTAAGTGTCTGTAGTTTAAGTCATTTTTGTTACATTGTTTTTGTAAAGAATGTTCTTAGTAGTATCTTGTTTTGCTTTGCAGGTGTTTTGGAGGAAGCTGAATTTTATAACATTGCATCTCTGGTGAGGCTCGTAAAGGAGAGGATACGAGACAACGAGAATAGAACGTCCCAGGTAGGAACAGATTGGGGGAAAGGGGGACACACTTCAGTTTGTCTACAAATGCATTATGGAATCACAGTTAATTTTAAAACAACCTGCATCTTCAACTCCTCTACCTAACATCTCTACACACTTAAGACTGTAGATTAAAAAGGCTGTAAAAAAAATAAACACTTTTAGTCCAACTATTTCCTATTGTCTACTTTCAAACATGCATAATATTAAGGAACTAATTTCTTAAACTTTAGAACGTGTTGGTTGTTTGTTTCCCACCCCTGAAACTCACATGTGTATAATAGGGCATTAATGACTTCAGATTTTTCCTAGTCGACTAGTTCATCAAGATAGTCTAGGTCGAGTCGACTAGTCGTGA
>JBBKCR010000101.1:30948053-30964403 GCA_037577295.1 Ladigesia roloffi
GTAAATTTAAGTGTAAACAGAAAGTGGGAACAGTTTAAGCCCGGCGCTGCTCAGCTCCTCTGAACCGGACTCCCTGCAGTGTAGGGCTGCCCCCAAATAGTCGACTAAACCTTAGTCGATATGAAGAGGGCTTGGTCGAATACATTTTTATTAGTCGGTTAGTCTGAAAAAAAATCACGTGAAGTTACTCAATCAGGGGCTGTGTATTCAGTGTATGACATCAAAGCAATGCGAGAACAGTGCGATCTCGTGCCTCAAAGCGCACTCACGTCCATATGACAGAAAATGCTAAAGCATGATATTACTGCGTTCAAAATGAAACTGCCGCTACCAGGCAGTGGAAAAGCACCATATGATGACATGTACATATATGAGATTGGTGGTTGCTGTCAATGCGTCACGGTGTTTTTTCTCGGCAGTCCTCTGCGTGCTTTTTCAAGCCTCGCCTGGAGACAACTGTTTCGTTTTGATAGAGAATAAGAAATAAAATCAAATAATAAGAAAATAAGTATAAGAAACAAAATCCCTCCGATTTTAATCCATTCGGATGACTGTAATTACCGTATTTTTCACCCTATAAGATTCAATTTTTCTTCCCCAAAACAGGGGGAGAAAATTTGGTGTGTCTTATATGACGAATATACATTTTACCTGCATTAAAACTGCTCCTAACTTTGTGTGGTGCTGCTCGTAGTCCTCTTTTTATGCTCTGAGTGCTGCAGTCAACCAAAAACGAGACGCGACGTTAATGCTGGTCATGTGACGAGACTAAATATGGTTTACAATATAAAAACTGTGCCAAAGTGTCTCTTCATTTACGTTGACAAAAACGAGACGAGACGTTATTCTGTCGAGACAGTATTTCCTGTGCGATATGGAGGGGAGAATAAAGTAAAGGACGCTCGACCTTGGAGATTAACGATGTTACGTCCTAAAACTTTTGTCTATTGTGCGGCACTGTGAATTAGATTCTCTGCTCGAACTCGAACCTGGTCCGATATTGCCTGCCACCACCCTCGGGTCAGACCCGGGCCGGGATGCAGCATTTGAGTTGCTCTGAGCTCCAGCAGGGCAGGGTGTCAGTTTATAAATGCACCCACAGTTCAGAGCGTGTGTTATAACGGCCCACGTATAAAATGTAAATAATTACAGTCAATTTGTCAGGCTGGGCTGGTTTTGGACACAAGTGCATGGGTTTGGGTCATGTCGGTTTTCATTTTTTGGGCCCGATCTGGGCTCTAACGTAAAGGAAATGTATCGAGAGTGGTCAAAAATTTTGGGACTTTTTAAAAATAATTTTGGGTCCGTCTTATATTCCGGAGCGTCTTATAAGGCGAAAAGTACGGTATATCTATTTTTTACCTCATGTTTTTTTTACCTCAGTTCGGCGCTAGTCGACTAGTCTCAGAGGCCGTCGACTAGTGCCTTTATAGTTGACTAATCAACTAGTCGACTTTTGTGTTAATGCCCTAATATATAATATTTGTGTGTGTGTGTCCATCTATAACATCAGTGCAGCAAGTATTTAAATTTCTCTGTTATATTTTGCTCTCGCCATGTAGAGAGATCAGAGGGATTTATTTAATTTTTGTTATTTTGTCTCTACAGGGACCTGTAAAGCATGTGTATCGTGTACTCCAGTGCCAAGAAGAGGAACTTACACAGATGGTCTCCACAATGTCTGATGGATGGAAGTTTGAGCAAGTGAGTGATTAACATAAGTGAATTACGCTTGTTTATATAAACACCTGAAAGGGTGATCCTTCTCTTTCTTCATCTGAATGTTATAACTACTCATCAGTCGTTTTTTAGGTTAATCTATTTATTTTATAATTGCTTTTTATGATTTTATAATTACTTCCCTTCCAGCTCATAAGCATTGGATCCTCTTACAACTATGGCAATGAGGACCAGGCCGAGTTCCTGTGTGTGGTTTCCAGAGAGCTCAACAACTCCACTAATGGAATTGTTATTGAGCCAACTGAGAAGGCCAAGGTATAATGGTTATAATATTTATGTTTTTTTACAATCCGGATTTGAACATGCCAGATCTTTATTAAGCACAATATTAAGATCCTGTTTTATCTAACAGTCTGTATCAGGGTCAGATGTTCCAGTAAATAATGGTCACTTGCATCTTCTAGCTGACCTTCATGTCTAAATATAATGCAACAGAAACCTAATCCATAATAATATCTGAACCTAAAATAGCTGCAGTCTTTCACCCTAAGATTTATCAAGTTATATTTATCTAGTATTCCATTAGAATACTGAATTACACTCAAAGCTGAGCGACTGAAAAAAAAAATTCCTCCTTTTTGCAGATCCTTCAAGAAAGAGGTTCTCGGATGTGAGGAGACCTTCTTAGCTGTGCTGACACAAATCTCTCAGTCTCATCCTCTCCACTCCTGTCCTCCATCGCCCATACTGCACACTCCAGGTCCATTAACTCACATACCCACCCATCCTTTATCGCACCCTCCTCCCTTGTGCCTTTCCGCAGTGGGGGTGCCCTGATCCCCCCCTCCCTGCAGTGCTGCAACATTTCCCAATCCGCACCATCACAAGCAATCACTGCGGTTATCAACTAATTGCAAATGCTACACACGTTATATTTGACATAATCTGTGATTACTGCAAGACTGCCAGTGGTGGCTAGGGAGGAGTCCAAGTAAGGTTTACGAGGTTTATCTTTCACTGTAACCTTAGTCATCCACGTTGCCTCGGAACTTGGTCATTATCATGTTTATATCCTCATCATTATCATCATAATCTACATTATAGCTGGCATGCTTGTTCCAAGGAATGCCTGTGCCCTATACAGCTAGGCGGTCTACTTCACCGAAATCTCCTCAGGACTTCCAGGTGCGTGAAAAGTAGGCAAAACGGAACTGTTTGTCCCTCCACCCCCTGCTCCACTTGTCATAACAAGCACATTAACTCACTGTGTAAGTTGAGTGACTAAACGTCAACAGCAACACATGTCTACCATGCCTCTCCGGGCATAACACACAGTGTGAAGCAAAATGGGACGTAGAAGATGGCATCTGAACATGCAGCATTTTGTCTCCAGTTTGTAGTGTGTCTATTGCTTTAAGTCTGTTTGCCATCCTGGAGCTGGACCAGGAATGGCTAGAGAGGAAGGGAGTACACAGACAGTTTCCTGGTTGGGCATTCCACCAGATTTACCGGTATGAGGTGGAAGATTTCTCGCATAACTCAACCAATTATGATGATGCACATCATCCCGGGGAAGTTTTTTTGCCCTCGTCGCTATGGACATTTCACGATTCAGACAACAAAACAATGTGCAATTTTGGGGCATGTAAGGATTATATTACTAATACATGTATTACAAAAAGGCTGAATGCAAGTCATGTAATTGTTAATATCTATACCATAGCAGTCATTTTTGTTTAGGATGATGAATTAGTCTGTTGGACTGGGGAAGGTTATGAATTGACCCATGCTCCTAGCATATTTGTCTAGTGCCTGGTCACTGGTATGTGAAGTTTTGTGTTGTGTTCTCCCTCCAGCTATTTATATTTGACTGGAAAACTGGAGACTTCCTTGGTCTTACTTCATACTATTTCTCAAGAATACTTTTGTGTCACTTTATCGTAATCCATCAGTTCTTTAGCATATCATGTAAGAGCTCCGTGAGACTGTTCATAGAAAGAGTATTTTGGGGCAGGGCAGAACTGTAGTGGTTTGCTCATTTGTTTGTTCATTTGAGAGTTCAGCTCCAATATTCCCCAGAACAGTGTCATGTTTTGGCTATTTAACTGTTTCACATAGTTAAAAAAAAATGTAATAGACATTATAGTGGGATAGCATTGAATGTTAAGGGCTCTATTTTACATGGATTGCAATGCTAGCCCTTATGTCAAAATATATTGTATTACTTCAGGTAAACTGTGCAAAATTCTGTGATGTTTTGACATCAGGGCCTGTACTTGGTCCTCTTTTACACTGACTTAATTGCCCTTGACGTTTGATACTTAGCCTGTCAAGACCAGATTCTGACCTAAATCTCCCACTGTTCAAGTTGTAAAATCCTATAATGTGCTAATCTCCCAGAGTACTCCATCATGTGTTGACAGTATTTTGACATACATTTCTTGTTCAGTATCATAGTATGGAAAATGGCATGACTTTGGTGTAGGTTATTATGTTGTCTACAAAAAAAAAAACACCCAATGACTGTATCGGTCAGGCAGCGGCAGCATCATGTACATTTTGTCAATGTGAACTTTTTTGGTCTTCAGTGTATTCGGGTGTTGTGTTCTTACTTCCCTGCATTTCTGTTGGGAAGCTTTCCTTTCTGTTTGCCTCTTATTTATGTTGTGCTCTTCCTCTATTTAAGAAAAAGAAGAAGCAGGAGAAGGGGTGCTAAAATGTGCTCTACTTGCTAGCCTTTAAACTTTGACTTAAAAAAGCAGGTTCTCTCACTTAAAAGTTCAAATTGCCAGTTGTGTTGTTCTCCTCTTCTGTTTTTGGACACTAAGATTTTGCCTTGAGTTTAGGCTTGCTTAGATATCTCCAACTGTGTATTTTGACCCCTGAAAGAGTTTGTTTGTTCATCCCTAGTTTATTACTGAAGTAGGATTCTGAGCTACAGAGCCCTTTCCCTTCCCAAAGCATTACATGTGTGCCATTGTCTTTCTTTTATTAACCATGTAAGGAAGGGGGCAGACGTACGGTCATCCTGAAGGCTTACCCAGCCATCTCTAGCATCCTGTCCTTCAGACATTTTCCGAAGATCTAAAGCCAGTTTCCCGGACTCATGGAATCTTGGATTAACTGCAAAGCCAATTATATTTCATCATTAAAAATGTTAAAGGATTTCAATGCCATGGTTTAGACCAATGGTCTATTGTTTCACATACTATTTGTGTTCTATCAAAACACATATCTAGCTTTTTCAGATTGCCCTTGCGCTGGTTTAAGCTTATCTCCTAAGGAAACTTTATTTGTGCCCTTCATTTTGTACCTACATGCACTTTAAGTATATCTTTGTCTTGTATTGTCTGACCTCATGAATACATTTCAAGTTTACTTTGGGCTATGTAAAAACAGTAATGTCACAACGGCCCTTACTTTTAATTATTGTAAGACACCTTAGAGCACTTAGGCCCACTGAAGTAATGATATTAAATAAATGTATAAATATTTTCCAGTTTAGTTTTGCGGTCCACCCATTTGTTTGTGGTCAAACAAGATGATGTTGAGGCAAAAAGTTGTTTTTGTGGGGGAGAAAGCCCCTACACTAAATATCAGTGTTCTGTCAGATAGCAGGGGAGAAGAGAGGTGGCCCTTGTTTTTGGTATGTGGACTGAAACGCATGCAATGTGTTAAAGTATATAATGTTAGATACTGGGACTTTGTCTGGCCTTGTGTTAGTGTTGGGGTGAAGTGGTGCATGGACAGTGACTACAGACTCCTGATAGTATATGCAGGAACTTTCAAAGAATCATTCTGCATCTCTGGGCTTAGACTTTTCCCTAGAATTTTTAGGTTTGTTGTTGTTTTTTGTTCTTCTGTTTTGTTTTGTTTTCTTTGTTCCATTACATTTTTGCCCAAAACACTAAGTAATAATTTCCACAAGATTTGTTTTTGTTTTGAGATGTTCAGCAAAAACTGACCGTTTGGAAGTTGACCCAACCGAACCTGGAATGCAGGCCTCAGTCACGTTTTATCATATTTTAAAGAGTATTCATATTCTGAAGATGGGGTTTGTTTTCAAGACTGCCATAATAGTTAGTCTGCAACACCTGCATGCTTTGATATACAGTACACTCGCGTGTGCATGTGCGCACACATACAAAAAAAAAAAGACATTTAAACATATATTGAAAACCTGCTACTTAGACCAGATGTTTTGAGTGTATTAAGTTATCAGTTGTATTGATGTCCAGTGTGACCTTTGTCTAAATGGGGATTGTGGAGCTAAGTGTTCTGGAAATGAATAATCTTGGTCAGACTGCCCTTTAATTTTTCTTTATCTCTTTTTTTTACCTTTATCTTTTTTTTTTGTTAAGTTTGTCTTCTTATGCAGTTTCTTTCAATGTACAGATTGCAATGAGGAAAAAAATGTCTGATTTTTATCATAATGTATTTGTGTTCAAACTGTTGTAGTTCTCATTTTATCACAGAACTTTGTTGCAATTGTTTACCAGAGAACTGAGCATGTATGTACACCGTATCTGAATAAAAAAATGTTTTACAGAAGAAGAAAGCTTATCTGCATTGTATGATTGTGAAACGTCATTGTTTTCATGCTGTAACATATCCACTTTCACTATGGATATACGACCTTGGCTGGAAACTGATCTTAGATCAGCGTTTCTTATCAGGGATGCATCATAAAAACAAGTCCATTTGAGTCAGGAACAGATGGGCAGACCGGCCTAAACCCATATTCAAGTAATTGTATAGCAGCTGTGGTGGAGCAACACAGTAACTTATAGAGTTGCAATGGAACTTGTTCGTACATGCAGCTTTTATCTGCACAGGAACTGATGTGAGACGTTATTTGTGCAAAACAAATTGCTAAGCCTCAATGAGGTGTGTCACCGGTGGTAAAGAGCACAGATGATTTTTTTTCCCAATGCAACATAATGGAAAAAATGCAACATATCCTTGAGCAAGGTCCCATCCCCACACTGCTCCCCGGGCGCTGTGTTCCTGGCTGACTGTTGCTTCACTTGGTGAATGGGTTTAATACAGAGGAAGATTTTCATGCTGACGGATGTGTTCACGGACGACAGAATGGTCGCCATGACTAAAATAAGTACATTTACTAATAAATATAAATATATGAATCTATCAAAGTGGTACTTGAGTATATAACTACATGAATAAACAGTACTGTGCAGAGTACATAACCGCAAAATATTTTAAAACTTTCGATTTTTTAAATATTACTAAATATATTCAAGAAAAAAATGAATAAAAATAACGCTAGTGGACGAGAAGGCTTGACTCACAATCAGGGGCGCCGCCTGGGAGGGAAAGTTAAGAACGATTCTAGGGGTCCACTGACATGGAGCCCTGTTAGGGGCTAGTAATATTATCTTAATATGGGGGGGCGGCCCAAGATTTCTGGCGGCACCCCTGCTCACAATGTCCGTTCCATTTCATCCCAAAAGTGTTGGATGGGGTTGGGGTTACGTTCATCCACACCAAACTCATACCAAACCTTCTTTATGGAGTTTAATTTGTGCTCAGGGGTTCTTACTCAAACTATGTCAGCAATGTTTTTACTGCTTCCTCGTTTTCTTGCATTTGTCCTAATATGAACATGCAGAGAGACACATCATCACATGCAAATATCTGTAAACGATTTGCATAGGCGCCTAGGACTTGCAGCGTGGAAACAGTGCAGTGTGCAGGACAGGAATGGACCCCCCATCCTATGCACCTTAAAAATGAACAAAAAGGGTCTGCCCTAGACGCAAACAGGAGAAAAATAAAGATGCAATCTGGTTGCAAGATGCACTTCCTTGTCTGATCTCTACTGGTTGGGAGGGGGTGGGGAGCTTAAACGCCACATCGAGTCTCATGATTGATCCCAGGCTTCCCTGCATTCGCTGGGGACCCCCTAATCTTTAGTAGTAAGTAAGGGAGCGGTAATAAGAGGTACGGATCAGGGTAAAATTAATTGGCTGAAATGAGCTTGCTCATTTCTGCAAATCATGCTGAGGCTCCACCCTCCAAACGGAGAACATGATCCTGCTCATGGTACTCCAGCAGCAGCAGCAGCAGCAGCAGCACGAAGATCAGCTCCAGATGACCGAGCAGGAGGGCTAACCCGCGGCTGGCTGAAGGTAGGTTGCCCGCTTGTGTTGCTCCTCCACGGGCTGGAGCTTAGGGAGCAGACCAGTGGGTACCCAATGCACCGTGCAGACCCTGGAGACCCCCTGTCCAGAATTTGTCTGAGGGTTTGTCGTTTGTACACACATTAGTGGCGAAATGTTTCTTTTTATGAACCTTGTTTGATCGTATTTCCTCCTCTTGAGCGCGGGATAACTTCCATCTAGCATGGCTTAGTTGTGAGCTTATTGAAGATAATTGCTTTGGACAATAAGAACCTAACAGCAACAAGTATCCTGTTTTTATATTACATTTTTTGCTCCTCGCTTGTTACAGTGGCATTTTCCAGAAAACCAGTGTAGTGTGATATATCTGAAGTGCTGGTCACCTGGAGAACCTGACCAACCCTATGAGAACCAAAGTGTTTGCTGTATAGATTAAGAGTGGAACTTGGCCGTGAAACTGACAGGCCAGTATAGTTTGATGGATGGTGTTAGAGATGTGTTTTTTTTAGCTTGTGTAACTCCGTGAAGCTTTGTCAGCTCTTCCAAATTGCAGTGTCAAATGAACAGTTTTCATTTACATGACATGTACATCCCATTCAATGAAAGAACATTAAAGGTGCTTTATTAGTGCAGCCTTGTTGCATGCTTATAGAGAAGTGTATGCTGGTGAATGGATAAAACAGCAGTACAAAACAATACTTGAATTTTTGATGGCAGTAACTATAGAGGTGTTTCTTGGTACTAGTGGTGCGGTGGTTATAAATAATTTTTTTCATTTCTGGCAAAGGTTTTGCAATCTGTCACAAATTACTCTCCCATATTTCAAACTGACCTCACCCTTATAGTCTGTAACCTTACGCACTGTAAGACTGTTTACCAATGTCATGATAAGTGACAAGCTCCCAAAACCTCCCTTCACAGTGGCTGAGAGGTAACTGTATCAGCCTTTATCTTTTTGCAGTCGTAAATCATATTTCTGTGAGATAATGTTTTGTTATGAAAAGGTGTGTTGTCTTAGGAATTAATAAAGATTAACAGATAACATTACAATGCAGGATTGCATTCGTGTCATAAAAAAACAACATTATGTCTGGAGAATCAAGATGAGGCCAAAAGATATGAAAGATGAGAATGCTCCCCAGATGCATTTAAAACTTTTGCTCAAACCTTTTCAGAAGGAATCCTGAGACTCAATGTGTTGAATGTAATAGCGATGTAAATGAAATCAAATCTCTACAAGATACATTTAACAAACAAACTCCTCCCAACAGAACTACTGCCACAGTCCCTGCCCTTGCTTAATGTTGGCATCACTGCTCTTTCATTTCACCTATTGACCTGAGTTTAATTCTAATGTAATAGTTTTTTTTATTCACTAGTAAGCTTAATAAAGTGCACTCAGAAAAATGATTCATGGCATAGTTCATTTTTAGGTATTTGTATCTATTAGATTGTATTTAAGTAATAAAATTTGTAGAATTTATTTAAATTTGTAGAATTCCTTAAAATCAGCATAAATCTGCTAATTGTGAAAGCAATGAAAGTGAATCAGTTAAAACAAATGAGTTTTGGATCAAGCAAGGTTCATTTAGTTAAAATATATGAGCTTGTTTACATCAGGTTTATTTCAAGATGTATGATAAATACATAATTCTGCCATTGTTTATTCAAATCACATTTGGTGTATTGGTATTATTACATAAATATAATTCTGAATTGTTTAATTTACATGTGAGAAATATGCAGCACATCAAGTTTGTTGTCCTGTTTCAGTTAAATCTAATTAATTCAAATGGATGGTAATTCTATATGCAATAGAAATACATAAATCCTTGGATATGGGCCAAATATTTCTGTGAGTGGGCTGGTTCAGATAATCTTTACAACAATCTGGCTTTTATCACACAAATTTTGTGATGCCGATGACAAAGAAGAATACTTGAAACAGTTGTCTTGTGTTTTGTGACATTTTAATAATAATAATAATAATAATAATAATGATAATACATTTTATTTCAGGGTGCCTTTCAAAAACCCAATGTCACCATACAGACATAAGAAATAAAAACAATACATTACAATAAATTACAATAAGATAACATAGGAAAAGGTATAGACAAGATTGACAGCAGTAAAAACTGTATTTAAAGCAAGTAGACCATTTTGTGGTATTCTGTTTCGTGGTCGTCCTTGGTCAGTTATACTTGGAGACCTAATATTCCCAATAGTGAGATTTAGGTGACATAATAATAAAATTATTTACTTTATGTGCTAGCCTTCATCAACTTTGGCAACATCGTGTGATAGTATAGAAATTGGACATTCGGTTTGGTTACAAATTTGCTGAAAAATTCTAAAGTCTTTAAAATACAGCTTAGTAAATAATGTACTGTAGCACTTGGTGCTTGTGATAAGTTGCTGGAGAGGACAAGCTGATGAAGAAACCCTTTCTTCTGTCCCACAGAGATCCCCTTGTGGTGTGTGGAGAGGTGACATGGAGTACATGGAAAGGTGCAGCCCTGCCCTAAGAACGTTGCTGAGACCACCCATTTGTGTCATAGACAGAAAAAGAAAGCAGTGAGGGTCAGGTGATTGCTACCACTAGCAAAAATGGACTCGCAGAAGCAATCAGCAGAGTCCTGTGATAAAGAGGTGGAAGATGGGGAGAAAGGAGAAGCAGAAACACCACTATCTCAAGCACAGCCACCCACAATGAAGGCACCAGACGGGGGCTGGGGCTGGGTGGTCCTCATGGCCTCCATAATGGTCCTGGCCTTGACACTGGCGTTCCCTTCTTGTATCGGCATCTTCTACACGGATCTTCAGAAACAGTTTCATGCCAGCAATAGCGCAACATCCTGGGTGCCATCTATCATGACAGCGGTTCTACATGCTGGAGGTAAATGTACAGGAAAGCATTTAGGATTGTCTCATTCATTATGACCACTTCTACTGTGCAGAATGGCCAGAAAGTGTTTGTTGAAGTTTTGTGTAGGATTTTATCTCTTTACAATTCATTTGTGGAGTAGTGAAACCTGGTGAGTAATGTCTGCAAAAAATAGCACTTCGCTAGTCATTTTCTTGTGGTGTAAGTAAATAAATTATGATATACTCCCACTACCACATTCTTTGGGTCAACACCAGAATTTGTGAAATTCGGCCATCGGGGCACTGCAGCAGTTTCCTCATCTCAAAACATGCCTGTGCCTGTATCTTGTGACCTAAAGGCTTGACTTTTTATGACATTCTTTGAACACTTGCCAAATGTCATGAAATTTCAACCATAGGGCTACTGCAGATCATATATCAATTTCTTAAAAAACGCTAATGCTAATGTTGTTAGGCTGATGTTTACTTAGGCTTGCTTTAAAAAAAAAAAGTCACCACCAAACGCCAATCATAATTTAGCATTGTTTAGATGCTGTTTACCCAAATTCAAGTTAATCCATAAAATATCAAAACAACAAGCTTCAACTAGTTGTCCTCTGCTCCTCTGACATGTTTGGTCTTTTAATCTTTAAGTAACAATTACAAAGTTCAACTGGTCCTCTTTCACAACTTTTCACATGCATATACGGCTTGGAACCTGCTGGTTGCTACTTCTTCTTATCTTACTTTGTATTTGTATGGTTATGTATTTTCTCACGGAGAGCCCTTTTAAAAAACACAGTTTGGTCTTGTGAATGTGAGCTTTTTATCAAGCAATTCATCTTAAGACTTGTTATTTAGTAACTATTACCAATCATTTTGTAAATAATAGGAAAACAATATAGAGTTTGTGCCATGAAAATAAATGTGTGGTCCCTTGTAAGGATAATTTTTTGAGTTAGGGCTAGAATACTGATATTTCAAAACATTCAGTTTGTCATATCCTGAATACCAACAGTGAATTTACTAAAAAACACTCTATTGCAGTGCCATTTGTTGTTTTGGGATGCAGGGGTTGTCAGGAAAATGATGATCTCTTGAGAGTGAGACTGGAGGCTAGGCTTTGTCTAACTTTCCTCCTTGAACAGGAAACTGTGGCCATTATTTCACATCTGCTCTGCATATTACGACTGATAGTTCATCTCTTTAAGACACACTTCCACAAGACTGCAGCCAGTTAAATAAAAAATTACAGCAAGGCCCAGGGCCAGATCAAATTGATCTTGTCTGTGCATTGCTAGAGAAAAATAAGGAGAATATAACAGTGAGGCGATCAAGATAACGATCAGTATTTGCTTTCCAGTTATTTATTCACTTTCAGCCTTGGTGAATGTAAAAAAACTGATATGTTACGGGGGGCAGGGAATGGAATGGTAAGTAAAATTTTGCATCATATTTTAGACACAAATGCAATTCAAAGCACTTGAAAAATAGAAGCAAATGTAACATCAGCAGGAAATTAAAGACCAAATATTAACAAGCCAGAGCAAAAACAATAATGAAAACACAGGTAACAAAATATGTGTGTAAAATGTAGTTGCCTAAAGAAATATGGAGCCCACTTGTTAGTAGCATGCCAGGTTAATCCTGCTTTACCATATTGAGTTTGGATTCTAGGCTCTAGTACCAGACCTGCATCCACTGATCAAAGAGAACTTGGTTTACATACATTTAAATATATATATACATATTCAGAGATAACATAAGAAATGATGGGACTGAGTGACTGGGGATTCGCCCTGTGATCAGAAGGTCATGGGATCCAATCCCAGGAATGCTGTGTGGTACCCTTGAGCAAGGTAACATCCCCACACACTGCGCCTCATGGGTGGCTGCCTGCTGCTTCACTTGGTGAATGGGTTAAATGCAAAGAAAGAATTTGACACTGTTCACACTGTGGTGTGTTCATGTTTGACTGTAAGGGACTGCTAATTTATTAGCTCCGTGGGTGTGAAATTTGCATTGTTACAACCAGAGGTCAACCAATAAATTTTACCAATACCGATAGCTCGGTTGGTCCGTACTTGCCGATAACCGATTAATTTACCGATACTGGATTAAAAAAAGTTAATAAAAACACAACAATCCATGTTAAATTGTAACTGAACTTTATTACAAAAAAACAAACAAAAAAACACAGTACTGAATCATGAAAATGTGCCATATGAAATAAATGAATGTATTATGAATATATGAATACAATTTGAGGTAAATTAAAGACAAAAACTAACCCCGGAAAAACTATCGGTGCCGGTAAAACCGATATATCGGTCGACCTCCAGTTACAACAGTGAGGAGGACATAAAAATATTATAACCAATAAAATAAAAACTATAAAATGAGAATATAATACAAAAGCTGTACGCTATACAAAATAGAATAATAAAATATATAAAATATATGTTTGGGCGTATGCCCAGTAGCACCAGAAATTGAATAATACACTGTAATATTGCAACAGAAAACTGCACATGATGCACATAGTAATATTGTTGACCTCCACCATTTACAGACTTCAAGCAGCAATCAAAAATATATTCTGAAACTATGAGGAAGCCAGTGGAAAGTTTGAATTGGATCCAGTCCGGTGTAGCATATTTGGGATGTCCAGTTAACTGGCCATACAGTAACTTGTGTTCATGCTAAAATATCATAATAATAGAAGGCTGTTTTTAAATGATTTGGGAATGTGAGATCTGTCTATTTCCTTATTATATCTACTAGGTTTTTTAGGACACACCTGCAATTGTGGTTTGGAATAATTTTTATGTCTTTTTTCGTTCTTAGCAACCACTTTAATAGTTCTTTTGGTCAAATAAATTGACAGTAATACAGAGAAATATTGCAGCAAAACACTCACCATAGCTGTAAACTCCAGGACCAATATGATGAATACTCTAATAATGCTAAAATGCAATTTATGACTAAAAATTCTGTGAAGAAGAACAAAGATCTTTAGGTATGGTTGGACCTAAAAATATTTGTTCATTCACTAATTTTGTGTTATTCATAAACATGTCAAGAATGGCTCTTTCTAAACTGTTCCTGCTGGCTGTTTAAATGGATTGTTCTATCACATTCAACCATTTATTTTAATCAAGCATAACTGTCTTGGTAAGAGCAGGGGGTGGATATTTATTTGCCCTTTAACTTTTTGGCCTCCAGCTCTCTATTGGCCAAGACATGTTAAAAAACAATAGAATGGTATTTTAGCTCATAAAACCAAACCAACCATTCAATCCGCAAAAATCTGGTCTCACTGTTTTAATCCAACTCTAATGAATTCAGTCATAAACCTCCTGGAAAGTGTATATATTAGTATAAAACCAAGATTGCAGATGTTTACAGTTTGTACGTTTTACTATCATCACAACACAACTTTTCTTTTAACCCCCAACAAACTACTAAATATCCCAGAAATGAGGACAAACACTTTGTTACCATAAAACTCTTTTGTGTGATTGGAGCACCTGGATGTCATTGTTTATTTTTCCTGCTGATTTTCTATGACTGTAGATCTGAAGGTATAGCGTTTCAAAAACAACATACGGGCGAAATTTGATATATTTTCTCCATTATGTGAGAGCTTGCTGATCACAGTACAAATGTCTGCTGTCTGCTGTGAATGGCTAATTTCTAAATGAAGGACTAAAGAATACTGAGTTTTCCTACATATATTCTGTGTAGTTTTTTTTGTTTGAGTTTTATGAAAGTAATGTTGAATTGAATTTATAATGAAATGATTACAGAAATTATTTTTATAGGAACTAGTGGGGGATAAAAAAGTATTATTTTTATAAACTACTCCAAATCTGCATATTTGGTAGAATATTTGTAGATGTCAGACAATGTTCCTTTGATTGGCTATTGGTCAAAAAGTTCTTAGAAGAAGACTGTGATGCAGTAAACCTGATATGTATCGACCAAAAATCAGGAGTTTAAATTATTCTGTAATTATATTATTATTTCATTCATTGGGCTTATTCCCACCCACAGTCCTGAAGTACCCCTGTCCTGCAGGTTTTACTGTTTCTCCTGTTCTAAATGTGTTTACCCAATATAAACTAGATACTTACTTGGATTAGAATTTAACAAAAAAGTAGTTATTTGACACAAAGACACAACATTTGTTGGATTATAGGGACTAATCCTATAATGCCATGTTGTTTGGTCTTTTTTTTACTTTGAATTATAGGGCTAATTAAAAAAAAACCCTCTGGTTAAACTTTGAGCATTTATTTCTCAGGTCCACTGTGCAGTGTGTTGGTGGAGCGATTTGGTTGTCGAACAACTGTGATGCTGGGAGGGGTCTTGAGTGGCTTAGGGATGTCAGCCAGTGCCTTTACAAATTCCATTATTGAGCTTTACATCACTGCAGGGGTTATTACAGGTCAGTATGAATCCACTCACTTCTACAGCCAAGCTGTATACAACACAGATTATCTGACAACAGAATGACCTTTTACACCATTTGAAATCATGAGCATGTGGATATTTCATGATGAGTAGGTAATAGTAGTTACTTGGCTTAATATTATTATTTTGTTACACTAATGCACTTTAAATGTAGTTACACTAATGCACTTTTTTCTCCTGTTGTTTCCAGTTATGTATGATTTTCACAAGGAATGCTAAAGAATACAGACTGTGTGACGCCATTTAAAAAATATTTTACTTCCACAGGCCTTGGATTTTGTCTTAGCTTCCAGCCTGCTGTCACAATATTGGGCCACTACTTTGTGCGCCGCCGTGTCTTTGCCAATGCTATGTCCTCCACGGGCACAGCGCTGGGCTTGTCCACGCTGCCCATACTGAGTCACTACCTCAACACCGAGCTGGGCTGGAGGGGCAGTTTTCTTGTGCTGGGCGGTATGTTATTCAACTGCTGTGTCTGCGGGGCCGTTATGAGGCCGCTGGGACCACGAAAGCTTAGAGCACCCAAACAGATAACCAATGGCACTTCAGGAGCAGGCGAAGATGGCCTTAAAGGTCAAAAGTGTGTGTTCTCGAGGAGTTTAGCAACTTCCTTCCGTCGCCACATGGCTTTTGACCAGTTCTGCACTAACACACGCTTTCGTGTCTTCTCCTTGGGCATCACCTGGATGATGCTGGGATTTGTTGTGCCTCTGATCTTCCTCGTTCCATACGCCACGGACAACGGCATGGAACAGAGTAAGGCTGCTCTGCTGCTCAACGTCCTGGGCTTTGTCAACATCATTGTACGTCCACCCATTGGACTGCTCTTCAACCTGTCCTGGTTCAAGGGCCGCCACATCTACGTGTTCTCCGTAGCGCTTCTACTGAACGGGCTGAGTAACAGCATCTGCTGCATAGCACCTAGCTTTTTCGTGCTCTTGATGTACATGCTAAGTTACGGCCTGACAATGAGCGTGGTGGGAACCCTGCTGGTTACTGTGCTGATGGACATAGTGGATATGAGCCGCTTTCATTCTGCATTTGGCCTGCTGGCCATCATGGAGAGCGTCACACTGCTGATTGGACCTCCCCTTGCAGGTAACTCAAATCTGTGTTTGTGTTTGTGTTTGTGTGTGTGTGTGTGTGTGTGTGTGTGTGTGTGTGTGTGTGTGTGTGTGTGTGTGTG